>WOUH02000031.1:612195-646525 GCA_009936405.2 Stevia rebaudiana | reverse complement strand
ATACAAGGAGAGAGTGAATAATGACGATGATACAAGGAAGACCGATTCTGTGAGTCCTGTTCCTGCGGTCACGGTCATGGCAGATATCGACAACAAAGCTTTTGAGGAGCTTAAAGGTAAGGCTCTCATCGGAAGGGCGGTAAACATCGATGCCCTAATTTCTCTGAAAAAAGCTATCAGCAAGTCATATTTGGTACGTCCTTCCTTCGTCTACCTAGGAGGTTTTGGGGTTATGCTTCGGTTCAAGAACAAAGACGATTCCAAATTATTTTATGATCGGAGAGAGATGTGGGAAAAATGGTTTTCTAGCTTAGAATTATGGGAAGGGCAAATCGTCCCATACGAACGAATCGCGTGGTTAAAAATCATGGGTGTCCCTGTAAGGTATACCTCTAAAACAACTCTCGAAGCGATTGCAAATATGATCGGTTCAGTGGTATATATGGATGATCTTGACCCAGATAACGGCGATTGTTCAATGAACAAGGTTGGTGTTATGGTAAACAATGGGAGACGGGTTAATCTCGAACACGATATGGTGGTGGGAGGTGACCGGTTTTCTGTATGGATCTCTGAAGAACTTGGAGATTGGGTGCCGGATTTTTTGGTGGACGATTACGGACCACCACCACCACCCCCATCGGTAGAAGATGACAGGTCTACGAACAACGAAGATAAGTCGTCTGATGCGTCTTCAGATGAAGAGGAAGACGACAATGAATCGGTTATTGGGGAGACGCCGGAAACGAAACACAGGGCGCCGGTGGGAGCGGATGTCCGGGGAAGCGACGGAGAATTGAATGCGGGCGGTGAAGCATTGATGGCGGACGGTGATGAGGTAAATGCGTCAATTCCCGAGATTGAGACGTTGGGGGCAGTAAATGGGAAAACTAGGGCTTGCATTTCGGTCATTGGGGCTCAAGATGGGCTGGATTTGGAAGCCTTTACCTTGGGGCCAGCCCATGGAGTTAATCACACTACCAATCGTTTAAAATCATGGAGTAGGAGAAAGCCCAAGAGGCAATCTAGGAATGGAACAGGTAGCCCATCTCAGGAGTCAAAATCTGATTCTAGGAGGCCCAGGAAGAGGACGCATGGATTAGAAAACATCAATGGTTCTGCACGTGATGGTCTTTTATTTGATATCGATTTAAATATTAGAGCCACCACCATCAATTCAAAATCTCAAGGGGATGAAGTCGGGTCCGAACATCCTGATGACGACATAGATTATAACAGGGTGGTTGATTCGGAGGTGGAAAAGACGATTCAAGTCGGAGCGCTTATTGGAATAAATACGGAAAATCACACGGATCTTATTCGGGATCTCATCATGGAAACAGGCACTAATGGGGTTATCCAATGAATATTTTATCTCTCAACATTCGTGGTATAGGGGGGGATTCGAAATCTCGATGGGTTAAAGGTATTATCAACAAAAATGCGGTTAATTTTTTTGCTCTTCAGGAATCTAAAAAGGAAGGGGTTGTCCCGGCAGATCTGGAAAGTTTTTGGGGCATACGGAGTTTCGGCATGGATAGTGTGGATTCGAGAGGGCTCTCTGGGGGGCTCGTTTGTTCTTGGGACGACTCTATTTTCCATCAAATCGGGGGGACGAAAGGCGTCAATTTTTTACATATTAGAGGCACGGTTATCGGGTGTGATCTGGTCTTCAATATCTTAAACATCTACGCTCCCCAAAGTGTTGTGGCGAAGAAGGCTTTGTGGGACTCTCTTATTCCAGTCATTCATAGTAACGATGGGTTATGGGTGGTTACGGGGGATTTCAACGCGGTTCGGTTGAGGGAGGAAAGAAGGAATTGCTCGTTCAAGATATCTTGCGCGAACAATTTTAATTCTTTTATTTCTGATGCAGGTCTCATTGAGTATAACATGGTTGGTAGGAACTTCACTTGCTACACCGCTAAAGGAAAGAAGTTAAGCAAATTGGACAGATTTCTTGTTAACTTGGATTTTTTCAATAACTGGCCTGAGGCATGTTCCATGGCTCTCCCGCGTCATCTTTCAGACCATAACCCTGTTGTTCTATCTACCAAGTCTAGCAATTTTGGGGCCCGTCCATTTCGGGTGTTTAATTCTTGGATCGGTAAGGATGGTTTTGAGGAAGCTGTTAAAAGTGCTATTCAATGTTCTAATTGCCTCGGGGATCCTCCGGACTTAAGGTTGCAGAAAAAGTTTCGTCAAATCAGAAGTCATCTCAAGAAATGGAGAGACGCTATGATCAAGAAGGAGGGCCTCGAGTTGGAAAACGCTTTATCTGATTTGGAGAACATCGAATTGTCCATGGAGACTCGCGCTATTTCGGAAGAAGAGGATTGGATTCTTGCTAAATGTAAAACGATCATCCAGGATGCGGAGATGTCTAAGATCAAGGATTTAAAGCAGAGATCTAGGGTGTCTTGGGCTAAAGACGGGGACGAGAACTCTAAATTTTTTCATTCTATGATTAATTGCAGGAAAGCGTCCAACTACATACACGGGCTGAGAATCAACGGGAGCTGGATTTCCAAACCTAATCTTATTAAAAAGGAGGTCTTTAACTTTTTCAAAAATAAATTTTTGGATAATTGCAGGTCGCGTCCTCTGTTGCAGTGTAGCAATCTTTCTCGTGTGTCTGACTCGGAGGCTTCCAGTCTGATCGATAGCTTTTCCCGTGGGGAGATCAAGGAAGCGGTTTTCGAATGTGGCAATGACAAGGCGCCGGGTCCGGATGGTATTAATTTCAGGTTTTTGAAACACTTTTGGGCCCTCTTTGAAGATGATTTTTGGAATATTCTATCAACTTTTCACGAAGAAGGTAGGATTAGTATTGGCTGCGGTTCGGCTTTTATCGCTTTGATTCCCAAAAAGAAAGACCCCGGGGGTTTGGGTGATTATCGTCCGATTAGTCTTGTGGGCATTATTAATAAGGTCATATCGAAAGTGCTGGCGAATAGGCTAAAGAAGGTGATCGGTTCGGTTATTTCCAACACCCAATCGGCATTTATAAAAGGTAGACAGATTTTGGAAGGGCCATTAGTGTTCAATGAGATTTTCACTTGGGCTAAAAAGAGTAAAATGAAGAACTTCTTTCTTAAGATTGATTTTGAGAAGGCTTATGATAACATTAACTGGAATTTTGTGGTTAACACTCTAGATCAGATGGGTTTTCCGAGGAAGTGGTGTGATTGGGTGCTTGGTATCTTGTCTTCGGCTAGGGCTGCGGTTCTGGTTAATGGGTCTCCAACTTTTGAGTTCGGTTGTCAAAAAGGTATGAGACAAGGGGACCCTTTGTCCCCGTTTTTATTCGTTATCGCGATGGAAGCGCTTTCCTGTGTTTTGGATAGAGCGCTTAGTTGTGGTATTGTGAAAGGGGTCTTGTTACCTAACGGTGATGCTACCATCTCTCATCTGTTCTATGCTGACGACGCTCTTATTCTTGGCGAATGGAATGACGATAATATTATGAACGTTGTCAGGATTCTCAGGTGCTTTTACATTAGCTCGGGGCTAAAAATCAATCTCAACAAATCTAATTTGTTTGGGGTTGGGGTTTCCACTGAGGAAGTTAACGTGATGGCAGGGAAGATTGGTTGTAAAGCAGAGGAATTCCCGTCTAAGTATCTTGGTTTATCGGTGGGAGCTAATATGAATCGAATTGTGAACTGGAGACCGGTTTATGATATTTTTGAGAGCCGCCTCTCATCCTGGAAAGCTTCGGTTCTGTCTATTGGCGGGAGGGTTACTCTTATTAGATCGGTTTTACAGAGCTTACCGATTTATTATTTCTCCTTATACAGGGCTCCGGCTAAGGTGGTGGAGGACTTGGAAAAGTACATCAGAAGGTTTTTATGGGGGGGTGCTTCGGAGAAAAACGTTATTCACTGGGTCAAATGGGATAGAGTGGCATCCCCTCGAAAGGCAGGGGGGCTCGGGATTTGCAAACTTAAACACCTTAATATTGCTCTTTTGTCTAAATGGGCGTGGAGAAATAAGACGGAACCTAAAAATCTGTGGGTGAATGTTGTCAATGCCATTCATGGGGGTAGGCCGGAATGGGAGTTCCTTCCGGTCAAAAAGTCGTACGGGGGGGTTTGGGTTAATATTGTTTCGGTTATTAACAAGCCTATTGTGGAGAACCTCTCGTTTCGGCATTTTAGCCAAGGGATCATTGGCAACGGGAGAGATATCTTCTTTTGGCTCGACCCTTGGTTGGACGACATTCCTCTCAGGACTAGGCTTCCTAACTTATTTTCCTTGGAAATCGTGAAGGATTGCAGAGTTCAGGACAGGATTGAAGGGGAAGGGAACTGGCTTTGGAAACATGACATCGATTCTGCGGATGAAGTTAGAGAGTGGTTGTGGCTTTTGAACAAGATTCAGGCGGTTTCGATTTGTGATGCTCGGGATGGTTGGAGATGGAAAGGCAACAATTCTAGTTCGTTTAGTGTTGCTTCAGTCAGACATATGATCGAGGATTGCAACGATTACAGTGACAGGTATGTTTCGGAATGGTGTAATTGGATCCCATCTAAATGTAATATTTTTGCTTGGCAGGCTGAGATGAATCGGATTGCTTCGGTGGATTCGTTAAATAAAAGAGGCGTCGGGATTAATGAAGACTTATGCCCTTGGTGCAACGAAGACGGGGAATCGGTGTCGCATATCTTTACGGGTTGTGGTTTCTCTGCGAGCATATGGCAAAAGGTTGGGACGTGGTGTCGCCTCCCTAACTTCTTTGCCTTTTCCTTTAGGGACCTCTTGGAGATGCACAAGTTCTGTGGTAAAAGAGAGGCGGAGAAGACTGCCATTCACGGCATTATTATTGTTTCGTGTTGGTGCTTATGGAAGGCGAGAAACGATCTCAGATTCTCAGGAAAGATTTCCAAGCCGGAAGACGTTCTTAGCAGTATTCGATCGCTTAGTTTTTTATGGTTTAAGAATAGGTCTAAGTATAAATTAGTTAATTGAGTAGATTGGTGTAAATTTGTTCTGATGTAGTTTCTTTTCTCCGTTTTTTGTTGTCTTCCCGGTTTTCGGGGTTTTGGCGTTTCTAATGAAGTTTATTTTTCAAAAAAAAAAAAAAAAAAACTTTCTTAACCTTCTATTTTAACCAAAAATAATGTCATTTTTTTATTCTTTTATAATATTTTAACCTCTCATTGCACTTAATGTATTGATATACTTCTAACACTCTCAACCCTCAAAACACACACACATACATCCGTTATATGGTTGGGTTTCCCAATTCACAAACCCAACAACCCAACCGGACCTCATGTGGCGGTGTATCCATCAAAGCCGCCCCGACAGCTCTATTTACCATAAACACCGATACACAACTGCCGCCATAGCCACCAACCGAAGTGCCTAATCACCACCATCATAAAGCTATTTCGCATGTGATAACCTATGCAACTAACTCACCATCCCTCCATCACCACTACTACCCCACACCAAATGAATCCACTTCAATGGTAGTCGAACCATCCCATCATAATTACCCTCTTTGAACGGTCGGAATTGCAAGAGATCCTAAAAGCAAAAAACAACTTGTGCAGGAGAAGCTACCAATTAAGTAGATGTCAACACCTCCACCCACATGTTAACTAGAATCACATCAAAAGGCGTGGGAGGTTGAGAGACCTCCCCCTCCCTTTCTCTTGACCCCTGTCTCTATTTCTCTCATATATGAGTATGTGCTTTATTTTTCTGAAATGTAAAGGAATATGACTGTGAAAATTGAATACATGTGACTAGTTAAATGTTGACACGTGGCTCACTGGAATCATGCCACGTAGGTGGGACTACTCATCAATGTTGTAAAATCATTTATAGATATCATGTTAGAACATGTGTATAACACAGTTTAAATAAATTTTAATAATAAAATATTAAATATTACATGTGGAAAAATAGTTAAACAACGATATGTAAGATTAATTCAGACAAAAAAAAAATTACCTTATAAAACTATGACATGTGCCTTTAAACAATTAACACAGATGTAGTTGAAATAAGATTGAAGTCTATGTGTGTTATATATATCTAAAATTCAAACTTTTAACATTCTAATATTTGAAATTTTAAATTAATTTTTTTAATTAATTTATACATTTTTATATTTTTAGTTATTAGAATAAAATGGTAATAGATAAATGTTACAAATTTAATATGAGAGAGAGACACGAAAAAAGATGATGTCACCACAAGATTATATACGCCTCTTATAAACCTTATTTTATTAAATAGTACAGACGATGATGATAATATGATAATAATGATAAGAAATAACATTTGGTTAAATGCATATATAATGACTATCATTAATGGATTATAAATGTCATTTGGTATGATCCACGAGTTAGGATCATGAATAGGTATATTTTTTGTTATAGTACGTGACATATCTTCTATACCTCTAAATGGTGAAAGACGACGATACATATGTTTTGAGGAATGATCAAATAGGAAGAAGATCTTGGCTAAAAACAATATAAACAAATCTTGGCCATTCATTTGCTTAAGGTAAAAAACAAAGGAAAAGCATTCATGTAAAAACTCATTTGTTGACTTTTTTAAACTATTTCCCCACCTCCTTTAAACATTAATAACTTTTTCATACGACATTATTTTTTTATAAAAATTTCACCATAAAAACAAGCGTTTATTCTCTTTAATTTGAGTACTATGGTGATAAATTTTTTTTAAAATTAAAAAAATATAGTACGGTGATATATTACAAAAGAATATAGTGCAAAAAACTATACATAATGTACTGTATTCTCAAAACAACAAGATATATACATGTACTGTATTATCAAAAAACAAGATATACATGTACTATATTATCAAAAAGAAGATATACACGCACTGTATTCTCAAAACAACTAAATATACACATGTACTGTATTTTCAAAACAACTAGATATACATGTACTGTATTCTCAAAACAACTAGTTATACATATACTGTATTCTCAAACAACTAAATATACATGTACTATATTATATATTTTTTCCTTTGCCGTCTTAAAAAAACAAAAAAAAAAATTGATTTTTTTGTACTGGATTACTTTGTACTAGATTTTTTAAGTTTAAAAAAAGTATATCACAATTGTATTCAAATTAAAGAGAAGAAAACGTTCGTTTTTATGGTGAAATTTTTATAAAAAAATAATATCATATGAAAAAGTTATGAATGTTTAAAGGAGAGTGGTGGAAAATTTAAAAAGTCAACAAATATGTTTTTCATCATTAAGTTTTTCGTTCTTTGTTTGCTTACATTTGAATTCCCTTAAATCTTGATTATTGATTAAGAAAATGAATAACCAAGATTTGTTCCTATTATTTTTAGCGAATCCAACCTTCATATGTTTTCGAGAAGGAAATAACCAAAAGATACACAAATATATTTATATAGAGATGTTATATTAAGAACCAATTTTTGGTAAGAACTAAATGAACCATTTATAGCCAAATGTTTAATACATAAAGCGGCTGATTAACCGCCGGTCCCACTCATCTTCTTTCTCCTAAAAAATCATTAATGCACTATGTACAAGTGTATTATGCGTTTCTTACGGTTCTTAACGTAATATTGGTTCATAATAAAAGATAACCCTATATTTATATAATTAAAATGCTTTTGGTAACATTCTTTATGTAGGGTGACTCCACCATTAGACTTGAGGTACAAGAGGACGTACGAAATTTCCACAATTTGTGTTGAAGATTGCCTTCTCTTTCAGTTTCGCACGTTACGGGGCCCATTTAAATTAACAGCCATGAGTCATGACGGTTGACTATTCTGGGTTTTTTAATTATATAAATAATCAAATTAATTATTTCTTTCCGGTTATCATTTAACATGCCACCCACCATTCAATTGTACCATTTTTACGCCCCCTTCTAACCACAAATTTTAAAATATAATGACTTGTATGCTTGAGTAGTTTCGGCGTTAATGTTAGTATTTTTAAAAGAATTTATATGTATTTACACAAATGTTTACAAAATTAACTGAAAAAGGAAAACACATCTCGTCCAAATTAAATGTATCAATTTTAAGGAAACCAATATCTCGAATTCTCGAAAACCTAGAAACAGAGAAACATCTACCGCTTTTAAAGGACCCTCAAGTTTTATGACTTTATTATTACTGTTTCTCATCAATCATGCAAATTTTATTAAATTTCTTCACTAACCTCAAATTTCACTAATTATGAATAATAGAAATGATATCATTATTATAGAACATAACATCATCATTATCATCTTTTGCTGGGTATACTCGGTATTCTGCATCATTTGTGGAGTATATTTTCTTATAAAAGTCAGAGAGCCAGTTCAATTTGCAAAATATTTGTGGTGAGCAAAGATTTTTCCATCATATATTTTCCATTATAAATATTTTCAAAGATTCTTTCCATAAAAATATTTTTATATTTCTTATAACAAGAATATTGTAACTCTACACGAGATGAATAACCTGATTAAATGTTGTTGTCTTCGGCAGTCTTCGCTACAAGTTTTAAATAATCTATTATCAATAGAAAAAACTAATGATTTTTAATAATAAAAAAAACCCAAGTTTTAATAGCATCCGCACTAGTCTACCAATCATATTTTATTTTTCCTTCTAATGCATTAGCATCCCATTTTTTGGCTAAACTTTTCGTAATGTGAAAGGTTATAATTATAATAATACTTATAAATAATAATTAATAAATTGTGATCACATAAACAAATCATTATACTAAGCAATAAACAAATTATTTTTTAACTCTTACTCGATTGCTCCTAACATAAGATTTTAAGTTCATCAAAACCATCAAAATATTAGAAGCCACGTTCAAATTCTAACTCCAAAAGTCAAAAGTTGACTTTAAGAAACATTCCCTCTTACCATATAAGATTCAAATGCTCCCCACATCCAATGCCATTACCCAACACATCTTTCTTTCTATCAAGAACAAAATGTTGGGGAAGAAAATAAGTTCGGTTAAGAACTTAGCCAAGAAGGCGAAGGTTCGCGGTGACATTAAATGGTCACAATCCGAACGGTTACTTAGTTATGTTGAAGAACGTGAAGAAGTCATTTTATCGTCTTCATGTTCTTCACCATCTTGCAAAACCCCGACAGGGTTTTTCACTATTTACGTGGGTGATGAAAGACGTCGGTTTGTTGTCCCGATGGGCTACTTATCTCACCCTCTTTTCAAAATGTTGCTAGAGAAGTCGTCGGAGGAATTCGGGTTTGGTCAGAAGAATGGATTGGTGGTTCCATGTAATGTCAATGCTTTTGAGGAGGTGGTAAGTGTTGTGGAATCTTGTAATGGAAAATGTGATTTGAGTAATTTGGTTGAAGAGTTTTTATAGAGCGTTTATGCACCTAGAAGAGTAAATAATGATGTAGCATTATTGTGTATTTGATACAAAAGATATAATTTTTGTCAATCTTTTAATTGTTCGTTTGGTTTTGAGTGAACGAATTTATGAAATGGTGGTAGAGGTGACATGATTATGCATCCATATTGTTTAATGATAAATGGTGAAAGATTTTGAGTCCAATTTAACCCGTCTGTGCGTCTGACTGGCTGGTTAATTATGTATAGTTTTTTAAACCATGTGTGTGTCGAGAAACTTGGTATAATAGTGACTTAAATTAGTTATAAATTAGTTCAGCACTTTTAACTTTTTGTACTATTTGACATTTTTACTGGAATTTTAAATCGGTTTATAAGACAGTATTTTTCAAAATATTTAATTTGATATGTTCCTTTGTATATATTGGGACATATGACTCCTTA
Source organism: Stevia rebaudiana (assembly GCA_009936405.2). Classification (NCBI taxonomy): domain Eukaryota; kingdom Viridiplantae; phylum Streptophyta; class Magnoliopsida; order Asterales; family Asteraceae; genus Stevia; species Stevia rebaudiana. The sequence continues at coordinate 636,714 of WOUH02000031.1, read as the reverse complement.
ATTTTCGGCGTGTGATTGATTTGATGATTTCTATTGTTTCTATAATCGAATGACTTCTGTTGTTACTATTGAGCATTTGCTATGTTAAAATTAAATGGAATTGAAACATAAACTTTATTTCTAACTTATTGTTTGATACAATTTCTTTTGACTAAAAAATGAATTAAAAACAATAGTTGAAAAACGAAAAGATTAGAATTGAAATGTACCAGAAGTTAGAGTTAAATTAAAATCGTGAAAGAATTAAAATCTCGCCCCCCACTTCAGGCCGACTCAAGCTTTGTGGAGGCCTAAAACGAAAACAAATTGAGGCTGTTCTTTTTAGAACTCAAGCTTTGTGGAGGCCTAAAGCGAAAACAAATTGAGACTGTTTTTTTCAGAAAAGAACAGCTGGAAAATAAAATTGCAGTGAGCTCCAGATCATAATTAACAAATCATAGATCTTGCAATTGCCCTAAATTAAAATTTTACCCCAAATCACAATTAACAAAGTATATCAAGCAATTAGAAATTAACGAGGAATAGCCCCGATTCGAGATTTCCAATCAAAACAACTATACTATTTTGGACTCCCCTGGTGTGGCTGTCAGCATGTTGATTTCACCTGAGATTTCCAAGCAAAACGATTAAACGAGCCTTAATAAAATAACAATAAAGAGTGAGAAGACATTTATTCGTGTATAAAGACTTAGTTTTACTATTAAAAGATGACTAGCGGCGCAACTTGTTGCCCGTTTACCTTTTATTTCGATGTAAAAACTTTACGTATTTTAATTATTTCAATATGTGTATAATGGATTCTTGAATCGGATTTGTGAATTAACTGAATCGTGATATCATGGTGAGAAAGAGATTCGATTGTGATTTGTGGTTGCAGAGGATGCGTGTTTTAATTTTTGAATAAGATAACAAAAATGAGATATCATAGCTTTGAAGACTGGTTGAGATTTGATGGCAATTCCCGCTCTCAAAAACGTTTCCAGCTCTCGAAGTCGCAAACCCTGACCGATTGGGCAGTTGTGAGAATTGAGATACTCAGATATGGCAATCAGCATACACAGTTGTGGAGACAGGACTAAGTCTTTAATCTGGTGGGTTCTCCTTCATCATAGGAAAAACCCAAATGCCATTCTAAACTAAATAAAGCACAATACACATATGGATTTTTTTTAAAATTGGAGGCCCTAGACCATTGCATATACTGCCTGGCCATTGAGCCGACCCTACTCACTCTTCATCGTTACTGCCGCGACAATCACACTGTCATTGTCGCCACCAACTTTGCTGCCATCGGTACCATCTTCACTTCCTCGCCTCTGCCAAACATAACTCTTTTGCAAATTAAATACATCAAACTTGTTTTCATCATATGTAAAGTTTAAAATTTATGTGAACCAATCTACTCTAAGACTTAGGGTGTGCATGAGTCGGTTTTTGGCTAAATCCAAACCTAATATCGTAATTTCGTTTTTACTGTTTTTGAAACCTGGTTGATTCCGGTATTTTTGGTTTTGGGTTTAGGTTTTTGGTGTGGGATCATTTTGGGTATTGGTTTTTGTACATGGATTCATTTTGAAATTACTTTACTAGCAAATTAACCTCTAAACAAAAAAAAAGGTCAAAGGTTTTTTTGATGAAACTTAAATAGTATGATTCTCATATTTATAAAAGGAGGCTCCCTTAGTATTCCTCTCATATTTCAACGCGAGATCAAAACAAATGATACAATGTGTGATGAACATAAAATGTACATTATTTTTGTTTACAACGAACCCAAAATCACATTCGGTTTTTTGGTTTTTATTTTAGGCAAAATCGAAACCAAACCACACTCGTCGGTTTTTTACAAAAGTTAAACCGAACCCGTTGTTTTATTTGAGTTCGGTTATTTCAGTTTGAAATTTTCGACCTTTTATTATTTAAGTTCGGTAATTTTGGTTTCATACACACCTGACACCTCTACTCTTAATTATCTTCACGAATGATTCAAGTTTGTTAGTATTAGAGTTGTTGAGTACGAGTCAACTAAACTAATTGTGTGGAATTTAGAACTATTCAAACAATCCAAAATTCCAAATAGATGGCGTTTAAGTAAAAAGAGAAACGAAATATATTACTTAAATAGCAACCTCAGATTTTGCAAGCATTGGGTTGTTACACTTTATGATGTTCAACTAGCAACAAGTATTAAGAGACGTGTTAATCTGTTGTCATTTTATAACGGTCCCCTCGTGTACAATTTCCCTGTAGCATCTTGTTAGGGTGTGTCGATGTATTTATAAAATCTCCCGCTACTAAAAAAACTAAAAAGAGACGTGTCAAATGTGATAATTCAACGAACTCTTCCATAATCCCCTTTAAGACCATATAATAATGTCTCAATTTATTTCTATTTCGATACCATAAACTCGCATAAAAGAAGGAAAAATCTGACTAGAACAACCAAAAAAATGAATAAAAAAGGAAAACCAAAAAATCTCCGACGTCTATAAGACTATAAGAGAACATAAAATATCCGGAGGATGATTAATGACGACAAGTTTTCAAACTATGAGTACTCGTGGTTAACTGTCGAATAATAGGGGTTGGAGCTGTAGCCTAGTGGTAATACTAGAGCACAGTTTCCCTGGATAACATGATTCAATTCCCACCGCCGTTCAAAAAAAAAAAAAACTGTCGAATAATAAGAGCCAACTAATAATTTATTTCTTTTGAATAATTTATTTATATACAAAGATATGATAATTTATTTTTTTGAATTTTTGTCTTTCTAATGGTTGGTTCGATCTGAGTTGCTATTGGGCTGAGCTGGGGTCTTTTTTGGACATATAATTTAGCACAAACACACGTTCGCTTCAAAACATATATTATGTCAAAAAACTATTAAATGTGTAAAATAACTGTACAGTAGTTGTACGTAATTGATCATAGTGAATAATATTATTGTATTATGAGTTTATGCCCGTACTAAGAGGTTTTTTACCTTTTAATAGGCTCTTAATGTTTCAAATATCTAACTGGTTCAGCACTTAATGGTTCAGACTGTTTGTTTCGCGAGCAAATGTCCTGCCTTTGAATGGTTAAACATTATACTGAGTCTGAATGGTTAAGACTTCTTATCTGAATTGGTAAGACATTTTCCTCTGAACGTTTAAGCATTATATTGCCTCTAAATGGTTCAGAGCTCTTACTAACTCAACACTTAATAATTTAAACATCTTACTGGTTCAACACTTACCCTTTAAGAAGTTACTAATCAACCCCTAACATTAGTTTTGAAATATAAATTGGGCTTTTAACTTCATTGGGCTAGTACGGAGGTAACTATGCGAACTTATTTTATCAGACCAGTAAGATCAAACTTCATCTAAATGAACGGTCAGATCAAAATCTGAGAACACTACTTCAAAAATTCAAAATCTTCACATTCATCCCGCTTGCCTCACATTCCATTTTCATCAATCTCCCAAATTCATCTCCGATTCGTAGATAGAAGCAATCAACATTCGATCGAAGCAACGAATCTGCAAAATTCCTCTTTAAACACACCAGCACACACAACCAGTGTGTAGAATGTCCGGTCGTCATGAAAAAGGCGTCAATGTCCAGGTGCTTTTGCGTTGCAGGTATCGAAAGTGTTTATTGTTATACTCCTTACTCTTTCGTTTGAATTTATTAGAAGTAAGAGATCCGATAGTGATTGATGCGTTTTATATTTTGAAAGGATGTCTCTTTTGGTAATATGTGCATGAATTGCGTTGATTTTGGCAGGCCGTTTAGTAGCGACGAGTTGAAGAACAATGCACCTCAGGTGGTGACCTGTAACGAGTATCAAAGGGAAGTTGCGGTTTCTCAGAGCATTGCTGGCAAGCAGATAGATAGGGTTTTTACTTTTGATAAGGTATCCTGTTTATGAAAATAGGCATTTGCAATTGCATTCTCATTAGGGTTTTATTGAATCTGGCAATATGTTTCTCTTATTTTGGATAAAAACAAGTAAATTTTTTGTATTTGTTTTTATAGTTTGTCTATGAATTCTACTTTATCTTTAATAGAGTTTCTAAAAGTTCTTCATCTTGTTAGTAAAACCTTACCCGGAATGGAGATATGTGAATCAGAGACATTGTTTTCTAAATGGTTTGGAATGTATCTTAGTGACAAATACTTGTGTTTAAGTGACTGTTTATTGAATATTGTAAAGACCAACCTTCACAGCTTGCCCTTATTTTACTTTAGGGAAACGCGTATTAATCAACATGTTGTCATGATTACAAAGTATTAACTACATTGGGCTGTTTTAAATCTCGATATAAAAGGACAAATTGAATTTGTTTTGGATCTGCCAATCGAGACGGTTTTATTAAGATAATTTTCTATCTCTTTAATTTATGGCAGGTTTTTGGTCCGACAGCTCAACAAAAAGATCTATATGAACAAGCTGTTATTCCTATTGTAAATGAAGTTTTAGAAGGATTCAATTGCACCATTTTTGCATATGGACAAACAGGCACAGGAAAAACATATACCATGGAAGGAGAATGCAAGAGGGCCAAGGTAATATATATATATATATATGGTACACTACTCATTACTTATGTTTTGATAATCTGTTTTAATAGTTAACATATAATAACTAATTCATCTTCAGAGTGGTCCAAACGGAGAGCTACCATTAGAAGCAGGTGTAATACCAAGATCAGTAAAGCAAATCTTTGACACATTAGAGGGTCAAAATGCAGAGTATAGTGTTAAAGTAACATTTTTAGAGCTGTATAATGAAGAAATAACTGATTTACTTGCTCCTGAAGAAATATCAAAGATTGGTATTGAGGAAAAACAGAAAAAACTGTTGCCTTTAATGGAAGATGGTAAAGGTGGAGTTCTTGTTAGAGGTTTAGAAGAAGAGATTGTAACGAGTGCAAGTGAAATATTTACATTACTTGAAAGAGGGTCTGCTAAACGTCGAACTGCAGAGACTTTATTAAATAAACAATCAAGGTTATTGTTTTTCTGCAAACTATATCAACATTTCTATCAACTCAAAATCCATAAATTCTTACATTTAATTTAATTTTTTCAGTCGGTCACATTCACTTTTTTCTATTACTATACACATCAAAGAGTCAACTCCTGAAGGTGAAGAACTTATTAAATGTGGGAAATTAAATCTGGTAGATTTAGCTGGTTCAGAAAACATTTCTCGTTCAGGTGCAAGAGAGGTATTGACTTGACAATCTTTAGTATTTTATTATTTTCAAGTTAAAGAAAAAGGTTTTTGTAATTTGTTATATATGTGGTTAAAGTTTGTAACTTTTTGTTATATTTAGGGTCGTGCTAGAGAAGCAGGAGAAATAAATAAAAGTTTACTTACTTTGGGACGAGTAATAAATGCTTTAGTGGAGCATTTGGGACACATCCCTTATAGGTTTGAATTATTTCTTGAAAAATGTTTAGATTTTTTTGAATTGTCAATGTTTGTAAACTGTAACTAAACTGTGAGATTATATGCTTATTTAATTTCTTTGTTTCAATTTAATTTGTAGGGATAGTAAATTGACTCGTTTACTTCGTGACTCATTGGGTGGAAGAACAAAAACATGTATAATTGCCACCGTGTCACCTGCTGTACATTGTCTTGAAGAGACTTTGAGCACATTAGATTACGCCCACAGGGCAAAGAATATTAAAAACAAACCAGAGGTATTAATATGATCACAATTTAAAAATCCATATTTTTTTTCTTTCTATATTATACTTAATATTTCATTTTCTGTGATTAGGTAAATCAGAAGATGATGAAAACAACTCTCATCAAGGATCTTTATGGTGAAATTGAAAGACTTAAAGCTGGTAAATACTTTTATTGCATGATATTCTCTAAAAGTATTTAAAATGGGAATAATTTGGAATAACTAACGGTTATCGTCTCGTTTGAAAACCTTTTTATTTCCAGAGATTTATGCTTCACGTGAGAAAAGTGGTGTTTATCTACCAAAAGAACGATATTACCAAGAGGAAATGGAACGAAAGGTATAAACATTATCATTTTGATATATAATGTTTTATATTTATTATATCCTGAAGCTATGATGAATCCTGTCAAGTAACTTTTTAATAATTTTTTTAGGTTTAACATCACATGATATTATTGTTTTACCCACTCATGATATATTTCTTTGTTTAGTCAATGGCAGATCAAATTGAACAAATGGGAATCAAGATGGAAAATCAACAAAAGGTTTGTTTATATATTGGTTATTTTATTTCACTTGTTTTTGCAGTTTTGTTTACTTCTTTTTTGTTGACATACACAGCAATTTGAAGAATTGCAAACTCAATTTAACGCGCGAGTGGAAGAGTGTGCTAATTTGTGCTGCAAACTTGAGTCTACACAGGTAAATAAGTAAATTAAAACTTATGATTGACTGCATTATTGTTTTTTATAATCTTCTTGATAGTTACATTTTTAATTTTTGTTTAGGATAACTTGAACCAAACCAATAAGGTATTGGCAAACACTGAGGAAACTTTAAAGAAATGTCAATATGCTCTCAAAGAGCGAGATTTTATCATACATGAACAGAAAAAAGCAGGTATATCTTTTTCTATTTGTTGTATTATTTATTACTTTTTATTTATTTACATATGTTATATATTGTTTACAGAAAATGCATTGGCACACCAAGCATGCGTTCTCCGGTCCGACTTAGAAAAATCTCTTCAGGACAACGCATCATTGTTTATGAAAATTGGTATGCGTTATTATGTCTAATATACGTACATACATAATATCATATATATATTATCTTTTAATTTTTTTTTTTTTTTTGCAGCAAGAGAGGATAAACTGAATGCGGGAAACAGATCAGTTGTAAATAAGTTTGAATCTGAGCTGGCACAAGATGTCGGTTCTCTTTGCAACATGGTTGCTGCATCTGTCTCTCAGCAAAATAAACAACTTCATTGCATTGAGAAGTTTTGTGAAACTTTTATCAATATTAATGATATGGTACTGCTTAATTTATAACATTACATTTATAACATGTATCTACATATTAATGATATATATATATATTTTTTATATAACTTTATGGTACAGGCTGTTACTGATTTAAAGAAAAAAGTATCTGCATCAAAGAATTTGTTTATTTCTCATATTGAAGATATGGAAAATGTCGTACGTTTACATAAAGCGAGTGCCAATGGAAGTTTAGAGGATGTCTCAGCTAAGGCTTCTTCTAATGCTAGTTGTGTTGAAAAAGTAAGTTAAATTAATTATATAGCATTAAATATTAATTATTATATAATCTGAACTATACTTTTTTTTTAGCTATTGGCTGACGAGGCTGCAAAAGGAGATTCTATATTTGATGAGCTTAATTCCACTTTATCAACTCAGCAAGGAGAGATTGCGGTTTTTGCTAGAGAGCTTCGAAAGGTTTTTATTTTATTAATTAATTTTTTTATCTTATTTATTTATTTACATGAGAACTCAAATGAAATTTTATATCTTTTATTTTTAATTTATGTTAATTGTATTTTTGGGTAATTAATATTTGACAGAGATTTAATGATAGCATCCATCACACAACAAATATGTCAGAGTTTATTAATGGTGCATTTGATAAACTGATGGAGGAATCCAAAGAATTAGGAAATCATGCTAATCAAGTTGACGAGAAGCAGACACAGAACATTAATGACTTTCAGAAGGCATATGAGGTACTTTTCAAATTCTTTAACATAACAAATATATAATTAACCACTATATCATAATTATAACAATAAACATTTCAGGAGCAATCAAGATCTGATGCAGAAAAACTTATTGCTGATGTCACAAGTTTAGTATCGAGTCATTTGAATCGGCAAAAAGAGATGGTGGATGCGCGATTAGCTGGAATAAGAGAAACTTGTTCCGCAAGTAAGACGGTTATAAATGGGCATGTTTCTTCAATTGAGAATATTACAACAGATGCCAAAAGAAAATGGCATGAGTTTTCTTTACAAGCAGAAAATAATGCAAAAGATGGTGCTGAGTTTTCTGCTGCCAAACACTGCCGACTTGAATTATTGCTACAAAAATGGTAATAAATTTTTTTGAAATTCTATAAATTAATCATAATTAAAAGTGATTACTTTTGTTAATGGTTTATTGAACTTTTACATCCAGTGTTGATACTACTGAAATGGCATTGAATCATTCCATAACGACACATGAATCCGTGATTGACATGAGTAACAAACATGTTTCAGAAATTGATGAACTTGTTAGGTGAGTTATTTGCATTTTTCTAGCTTTTAAAATAACTATAAGAAAAGTTATCAAAGTTTTTAAAGAAAGTATTTTTTTTCTTTTTAGTTATAAACTTTTAATTATTGCAAAACTTTATGTAGAACTGCTTCTGAGAGCAATGAGCAACATGGTAATGAAATCAGTTCTGCAAGGAAAACTGCTGAAGAAGATGTGTTAAAGAATATTGGTGATATCATCAAACACGTTGAAGGTATGTTTTGGTGGATTATTTATTTACTTTTGAGTTAATTACGCAAATGAACCCTGTGGTTTGTGGAAAGTAATAGGTTTGGGTAATAAGCTGTTAAAATAACAGTTTTGAGTTTTATGCTTCAATGGCTTTAGGTATTAAAGTTGACTTTCATGATTTTTCCGTCAAGTTAGGGTGAATTGACTAAAATACCCTTTGATTTTTTGACCACTCCAAGTCAAATGTTTGAAAAGTCAACAGGAAGTTAGTTCTAGTGTCCAAAGTCGTTATAAACTTATAAAACTGAAAGAAAGCATAAAACACAAACATGTTGCTTTAAACCCTTGGTTACCAAACGTATTATTTTTATATACAGTATTCTTATAAATCTGTCAATTGGAGCCATTTGTCACTAATGTTTACATGTTTTTTTTATGTTTTTTTATTTTTAATAAATTTAGGTACATCTCAAGAAGAAGCGGAGGCTATTTCAGGAATTTTAGAAACCACAAAAACACAAGCAATGATTCTTGAAACTTTACAAAACAATCACTCGACACAATCTGGTGCAATAGAGCAGAAAACTCATGATACTTTTCAACAGAAATATATGGTAACATGATGCAAGAATAATTAATGATAACTCATACATACTGACATTTAATGTTAATAAATTGTAACTTTTGGCAGGATTATGAACCAACTGGAAATACTCCGGTAAGATGTGACACTGATATTCCAAGTAAGGTGGATATAGAGTCACTTCGTGCAACGCCAATGGAGACTTTGATAGAAGAATTTAGGGAAAATAATTCATCTGAATCTGTTGAAGTAAAGAAAGCAAAGATTTCTCATACTCCACGATCGCCTCTTTCTGAAATTAACTAAACGAATCATATGATTTAATCAATGTTTTTTTTTTTAAAGTTTTTTCGTCGTTTGTACTCGTTACTATGTATATTATCAAACTTAAGAGATAGTGTGACAGTGGATTAATCATATCACGTAGTCCCTGCTTGGGACTTAATGTGCTATTTAGTGTTTATGTAGTGTAAGATTTTGTTCATTTGAAGAGATGAATTTCCTTTGGTTTATGAGTTTGCTTTATGAATGCATCTAGTTGGTGAAGAAATAAAAAAAAAAAAAAGAAATGAGATTTTCATTTTTGTTATTTCGTATGTAGGCTTTTAGTTTAGGATTATCATGCACACAATATATATATGTATTGTAGTCTGGATTTTATAAAAGCCCACCTTCTAAAACACAAAACTATGTGAAATTTCAGTTATGACATTGTACCTTATGAATAAAATATTGTCTAAATTTAAAATTAGTATATTGTTAATTGTTATATGAAATAATACCAGATAAAAAAAAATATGTTTTTGCATTGTTACAAGAAGGAGATGGGAAGTAGATATAGCGAAATTGGAATAAAGTCTAAACTAAATCTTAAGTTTCATTAGCATATGTACTTTTTTTTAAAAAAATTTTAATCATTGTAATATAAAATATATGAAAACCCACTTTACCAATTATAATAACGTGGCGGGTAAACAGTCAACAAGTTGCGCTGCAACCCTCTTTTGAATTACAAAACCGATTCTAGAAAAAACAAAGCGTTGGATCTTAGGGGCCGAAACATTACTATGCACGACCCGTTAAACCCTATCAAGAAATTACACAGCCTCTGGAGCCAGGAAACCAACTGTATTAAAGGCAAAAAGGGATAAACACATGTTGAAAGATATTAAACATTTCCAACTTGCTACAAATACAATAAATCTAGCTCCGTGGTAAAATAATTAAGGGAAACATTAACTAACTTGTGTTTTTTTTTTTTAGATTTTCTTGTTGTGAATGCTCTAGGTGTTTTAATATTCTTTTAAGTTAATATTTTAGCATATTAAAAATAAAAAATTACTACAATAAATAATTTGATTAGGAAAGTAGTGTTGTTTTATGATCGAAAATAATACTACTACAATAAAAAATACAAGGCAGGTAAAAAAACCAATGTACAAAACTAGAAAAGTTTGTCAAGTAGTGTTGTTTTATGATCGAAAATAATTTTAGCATCTGTGAGCTCCATGTTTAAACTCAAAAATCAAAGATTGTTTACGACAAATCCGTTTCTTGAAGCCCAAAGCTGCTGTTCGTTTGCTTCCGCCTTATCAATCCAGGATGATGATCAACCAAATCATCAATTTCATAAACAGAAACCTCCAATTCTCGGTACTCAAATTCAAGAAGCATCACAATTGGACCCAAAATTCTACCTTTCCGCCCTAATCAACTGCAAAAATCTGCAACAGATCAAATCAATTCACACCCAATTATCTGACAATGGATTGCTCGATAACCCTTTTTTAGCAAACAAACTTTTGTATATGTATGCACGTTACAATGTAGTGGATGATGCCCATAACCTGTTTGATAAAATGCCTGAAAGAAACCCAGTTTCATGGAGTGTTATGATTGGTGGATTTGCTAAATCCGGTCGATATATGAACTGCTTTAACACATTTAGGGAGTATATTAGGTCTGGACAACAGCCTGATGTTTACACCTTGCCTTTAATGATAAGAGTTTGTCGCGATACGCAAGATCTCAAAACGGGTAGAATAATTCATCACATTGTCTATAAATTTGGATTGGATATGAATACTTTCATTTGTGCATCACTTGTCGACATGTACGCGAAATGTGGTGTCATCGAAGATGCAAGAAAGTTATTTGATACGATGACAGATAAAGACCTTACAACATGGACTATCATGATCGGTGCATATACCGTGTGTAATAACCCTACCGAGTCATTACTTTTGTTTGATCAGATGCAAGAACGCAGTATTGTGCCTGATAAGATCTCAATGATAACAGTTGTAAACGCGTGTGCAAAGTTAGGTGCAATGAATAAAGCTAAAAGCATACATGATCTTATACAAAAGCAACACTGCTCATTAGATATGATTCTTGGTACTGCAATGATTGATATGTATGCAAAATGTGGTAGCATTGATTCTGCACGCGATATATTTGAAAAAATGAAAGAAAAAAACGTTATATCATGGAGCACGATGATTGCGGCTTACGGGTATCACGGGCAAGGACAAAAAGCACTCGAATTGTTTCTGTTAATGTCAAAAAACCGAATCAAACCAAACAATGTAACCTTTGTGTCACTTTTATATGCTTGTAGTCACTCGGGTTTGGTTCAAGAAGGTTTCAAGATTTTCTCATTAATGCAAGAAAAATATTTTATAAAACCGGATGTGAAACATTATACATGTATGGTTGATTTGTTAGGTCGCGCTGGTAAACTAGATGAAGCGTTTCATATGATTGAAAACATGAAAGTTGAGAAAGATGTTGGTTTGTGGTCTGCGTTACTTAGCGCGTGTAGAATGTATAATAATGTTGAAATGGCGCAAAAAGCAGCCGAATCGCTTCTTGAAATCCAGCCTCATAATCCTAGTTATTATGTTATGCTTTCGAATATATACGCGAAAGCAGGAAAGTGGGAAAAAATGGCAAAGATTCGCGCGCAAATGACTAACAAAAACCTTAAAAAGAACCCGGGTTTTACATGGGTTGAATCACAAAACCGGGTTTATAAATTTAGTAGTGGTGATTATTCACATGTTGAATCAAAGAAGATTTATGAGAAACTTGAGAGTTTGATAAAGAAACTTGAGGAATCTGGATATGTTGCTGATACTGAATTTGTTTTGCATGATGTTAATGAGGAGGTTAAATTGGGAAATTTGTATGCACATAGTGAGAAACTTGCAATTGCATATGGGCTTATTAGTACTCCCGAAAGTAGCGTGATTCGTTTGACTAAAAATCTTCGAGTTTGTGGCGATTGTCACACGTTTATGAAACTCGTGTCGGTTGTTGAACAACGGGAGATTGTTGTTCGCGATGCAAAGCGGTTTCATCATGTTCGTGAAGGTGTTTGTTCGTGTGGTGACTATTGGTAAATGATGCATTGTTGATGATAGTTTAGACACTTTTGGTTTTCATTATCTTAATCAATTTATGTAACATGTAAACATAGAAATTTTTAAAATTTTAAGTTGTGTCCTGGTTACACGATTTCGTTGGTGTGCAAATTCTTATAACTTACTCTAATAACATTAATTATAATACAGTGGATCTTTTTTTTTTTTTTTTAAGATTATCACACAGCAATTGTCTATCGAAGATATGCATTTTTTGCTACAATATTAAAGAAATTTTTTTTTTTTTTAATTTAAGTTATATATAAACCTCTCAACAACTCATTTTGCATTTTGAGCAAGGCAAATATTTTTATGACAAGTTATCTCCATCATATCTCATTCGCTTGAATAAAATTTGAGGCTTCATCGTTAATGTAACCATATCTAAATGTCTAAACCTGGTTATATTAAAAAATCAGTTTTAAAAGCAATTCTAGAAAAGTCATTGGGGAAGTCTGAAATGTAGATTATGAAAAATCCAACAATGCAAGTTAAACACATTTTATATATATATATATCCATTTTTTGTGATACAATGTATTAAAATGAAATGAGGCGACACATAAAAAAGTAACAACTACGTTCACTGCAGTTAATCAACAACTTTCCAGTGTCGTGTGACGGGTCTTATAACTTCACCTGCATAGAAAGTTAGAGCTACTGCAGGTTTATCTTCGTTCTTTTCTTTAGTTTTGATCAGACGACGTACTCTTTTATCGTAGAAATTCTTAATACGTTTATCCCTAATTAGAGATGACCATGTCGTACGACCTTCCCAGCCACAATGAGTGTGGAAAGCAACTTTACATGTAATGCACTTGAAGATTAATAACGATTGCATATCACGTTGACAAATAAAGCACGACCAGTCAGATTTAGTCCCCAAAAAGAATGAAAAAGAATGTGCGTGACCTTCAAAAGCAAGTAAACCCCCAAAATTCAGATTAAGAAATTTATAAACACCATACTGATCACTGGGAGAATTAGCATCTTGTTCTGATTGAAGTATTAACGGAGCACAAGCAGAATGTATTGATTGCGCACACTCTTGACAATGGTAGAACCATTTTTCAGGATCAAGTTCCTCCTCGCAAACTTCACAGAAGTATTCACTCTTGTGGTTCTCAATTGGGAGGTAACTTAGCTTTAAGGGGTGCTTGTCATACTTGTTCTTAATTGTCTTGGGCAAATGTAAAGCACACCGGTTATGCAAGCGGAAATCACAAAGATCACATACAAAACAAATCTCATTTCCGGATATGATAACATCACAAGCATTACATGTAATTTGGATGCCCGTGGACCTTGTTGAAGCGAATGATGATAGATAGTCACTTAAAAGAAAGTGACTTGGATGTGCCTCATGTGTAATTCTTTCGGGTATAAATCCACAATGCACATCAATTCGATAGTCGTAGCATTTGTGACATTCTTATCCAAATCCAATGCAACCTAATCTACAACAATTGCACTTAAACCCTCTATATTTATATCTACTAGGTGAGGAGTGAAAGAGAGAAAGCGGATGTTGTGGGTGGCCGGTATGGTCTTCTAGCACCTTGGGTAGTCTAGTGCACCACTCATGAAGATAAAAATTGCAACCAGAAACCACTTGACCACACACATAAAACGGCGTTGTTGTAATTGGTCTCAAACATCCATCACAAAGTAACTTAATCCTCATCATTGGGTTGTGAAGAAGTGTTGGTTGAATTCCTAATAAACTTGTATCAAGTGCATTGATAAGGAGTAAAGGGTGACTATGACTAGAATGCATGTACAAACCCTTATCAAATATAATATCATCAAGATGCTGGTAATTCCCCCTGAGAACTTGTCGTGGTAAGATGTTGTATGATTCATCAAAGAGTGGGTAGTGCAAAAGGTTTGGATAATCACCAGCTTCAAAATTTGTATCAAGTTTGCCTACGCTTAACGAAACAAAAATGGTAATTAATCCATAAACTTTTTACATTTCTTAGAGAACAAAGATGGGCCAAGAAAGCGTACCACGTAAGAAGATGGACGTGGACGAATCACCCTTCATTGTTGCACAATCCAGATGAACATAGTACCGACATTTACTGCATTTGTATAGCCATATGTTTTCGCTAAAACTCATTCCACAAATCCTGCATTTTCTATGAGATGGTGTGACCGGATAGGAATAGGAAAGAGTTAGCATGTGAACATGATGATTTAAAGTTAATTTGAATGGGAGGGTAACACAATCAACATGGATCGAGAAGTTAAAACAAGTGATACAATGATAGAAAACTCCTTTATGCTCTTTCTCACAGGCATAACAATTACTCAAGGTAGGGTTAATGGCAATAGAGATTAGTTGGTGCGGGTGGCCAGGATGATATATCTTAGTTTGCTCAGGATAAGTTACGCAAGATAGATCGATTTTATAATTGCACATTGAACAATGATAGCATATACCATCTTGATGTTTTGAATGACAACTGTGACAACTCCAAGAATTTGACATTTTATTAAGGTGAAGAGTATGAATAGGATGCGCTGGGAATCGGATGGTGGTGGGTATTTCTCCACAGAATTTATGGATCGAGTAGGAGCATGATGACAGGCTACACTTGTAGTGATATCGGTGGTACCAATCGATTTCAAAGCCACAAATGTCGCATATGCACTTAAAGTTTTGCGTTGCAATCAAATCATGGTCCTCAAAATCGTCATCATCTTCTTCATAGTTTTGATACATTGATTGCAAATCTTCGAGAATAAGTGGATGTTCATGTTGAATCTCTTCTAGTTGTACCTCTATGAACTCCATTAATAGTTATAATTCTTCTTATCTCTCACACTCTAAAACATAATGTGTGATTGCTGTTAAGTGCAACTTACAATACACTTTAGTAATTTAACATGAAATGACGTTTATTTGGAAGGACATAAACATTATTTAAAAAAAAAGACATTTGGAAACAAAGAAGATAAGGTATTGTACCTAGCTCGGTGATTGATCATTGATGGAGATGATGCAAGACATATAACTTCAAATGTGATTGTTACCTCCTTTATATAGTTAAATTGTCACCATGTATCTGGTAGGTCTCGTTGATTAACAAGCAAAGCAAAGAATAATAATGTATTATCAACAAAGGCAAGAGTACTAATTTAGCTTACTTTGGATTATTTTAAGTAATGATGTTTAATGCTTTGCTTAGACGGTTAGACTTCTTATATTAAATTTATTAACGTTTTCCTTTAGATACTTTGCTTTCCTTTTTTTGTTATCAAGTTTCATATATTTTCTATTTATGTCATTTAATTAATTATAAACTTTTATAATATTTACAGAAATATTATTATTATTGAATTATGGCTGATTTAAATATGTATTATATATATTATATAATACATATTCTCTAGATTCTTATTAATTAATTTCTGAATTAATACAGCATTCTATATGGCATTAACTATCTGGAAACAAAAATTAATTAACTAAAATAATTCCACAAAAAGTTGTAAACAATCATGTTTTTCATAGTCAGATATAGCTTTGTGTCTTTTGTAATTCAAGTTAAATATCCAAAACAAAAATCAAGAAAAGCGGACTCATGATATCTATGAACTAGAAAATTTGCAATTCAAGTTAAATATGCATTGATAATAAGATAGAAAAGACCATTTTATTAAGGTAGAACTAATTAGCGATTTAATCGCGTACAGATCACATTTTCCTAAAAGAAAATTCTAAAGTTGTTGGTCTTCTCATTCGCTTCCTGAATCATATCATCAATCACTTGAATCTCACTTTCAACTGATGAAAGCAGTCCATCCAGAACCTCTTGATTGTTAATCTCATTAAGCACGTTCTTATCAAACAAACATTTCACCATCAAATGTTTCAAATTCTTCACCTTTTCTCTCTCCACATGTTTCTTCAATTTAGTTATGCTTTTCTGAAGAAAAGATGAGTGATCTTGCATCGCGTTTGCACTCCACACTCTCGATTCCTTAAACCTTTGAATCACGCGATGCGCTTCAGAAACAGATGGCCAAACAACAGGTGGACTATTATCTTTTTCATACAACACAAGACAAGCATCCACATTACACAAAATCTTCAACTCACTCATCTTTTTTAGTAGACTCGCTTTCCTCTTCCTCATGGTTACATTCCTGACTCGTTCGTCCTCAATGAATCGGTACTTAACCACTGAGCGAGTCATGGCCGGTGTGTTTGTGAACAAATACATATACCAATATATATACATGTAGGGGGACGTCCATTAAGAACAAAAGTTTGTTAAAAACTAAAAGAACCATTTATATACACATGTTTTAATACATAAAGCGGTTAAGTAACCACCGACCCCACTCATCTTCTCTCTCCTAATAAATCATTAATGCGCTATGTACAAGTTTTAAGCGGTTTTTACAGTTCTCAACATAATATTGGTTTCTATTAAAATGTATCCTTATATATATGCATATATATTACAAACATTAAGACGGTCAATGAGCAATTAATTAATAAAGACATTTAAGGAAAAGTTAAGAAGTCAGAAGCTAAAACAAATTAGGTTAATTTTTTATATAACTTTTTAAAAACGCGTATTATTTAAGTCAATACGGTATACAGGGCCCACTCCACGCTTAATATTTAAGTCGCTAAGAAAGTTTAAAGAATGCATTTATTTGTCATTATATTCATGTGAAAATCAAATTTTCATTATATATCTAGTGAAGGCTTGTGTTTTATAAATTATAAGGTAAAATCTATTACTAGCCCAATTTGGAACAATCATAGAAGGGGTGTTTGTTGAGGCTTGTTTCTTTCCATCTTCACGGTCTCATATCCCTTCACCTTATAGTTTATTGTTTGTGTGAATCTAAGAGAAATATTTCATGCTTTCAGATCATTTATGTTATCTCATTAAAACTTTATTAAGCGTACAAAATACTTTCATAATTCATATAATACTTTCCTCTCATATTAATGTATATCCGTGTCAATACGAAGATCCATTTTCAATAAGAGATAAGCTTTTTCTTGTGATCTGATATATATAATTAAACCTCATGGAGAGGAATAAGATATTTTGTACTTTTCTATTTTGGTCACCATAGTTTCAAAATTTCTAAATTGGCAACATGATAATAGTTTTTGGCTTTTTTGGCACTTCATACTTGGCTTCCTACATTAAGGGTGTAACTAATCTTTTGGCATGAATTTGCAAACAATTTCATGTTTAATGGTTGAGTAACAATTGCTTTTACGCATACGATCCCTATAAATACTAGAATTAACCTCTATCTCTTAATCAAGTTACAGAATTTAAAACTAATCACAAACTTAATCTAATTAAACCGACTTGTTGAATTAGATAATATCACCCCAAACCGACTTGCTTGTGGGCTGCCCTATTCCGACGTGAATATGGGCTGAGGAGTGGTCATTTGGGCCAACACAAAAACTTTAATTTGAATGATAGATATGGAGAGTTTATTTAGGTGATTTTTAAAACATTGAATAAATTAATAGGGATAGTGATTTTTAGTTAATTACAGGATGACAAAGAAGGGCACATTTGTTTCCATTTAACAATGATACGGAGACCATGATTGTTGAGAAATTGGATCTTTGGTCAATGAGTTCTCCTCATGTCATGAACTAAACTGAGTTCAATGATTAGTGAAGAACTTAACCGAGTCACGTAATTAGGTTATAATGGGCAGTACGAAAATTTATCAAATCACCTTTTGGTAGATATATTTTAATAAAAAAAAAATTCTCTGTTACAAATTCAACACAAAGCGAATATGGTAACTGAAGCCCAATGTGTTAAATTTAATCATTGTGGGTCGAGTCTCAATAGGCCCAAATTGGAAAGATCACTCATTGTGTCGAAGATTCGCCGGCGACTTAACCCGCTTTTCTATTTCGCCGTCACCGTCCATTTTACCGTCGTCTTTATTCTCCGTTTGGCACGTTCGATCCACAACTCAGTAGGTAATGTCGACCTGCTTCCTTTTGCAGATCATTTCTTGTTTAATTAAGTCCAATAATTTGAAATTATGGGAGCTAATTTAGATTTTAGACCTTATATTCAAGCTCGCTGAAACGTCAATTGACTGAACATTTCTGTTACTTTAAGTGCTGCTAAATATTACTCTGGCTAGTAATGTATTGAACTTTAGAGTTAGTTCAGATATCAATTTTCATTTCCCTTTCGTTAGAAAACGTTTTTGAAGAATAGGTTAAACGATATTACATAACATAATTGATGTGATATGCTCAATGTCTTATGTTATAGAACCCTAGAAATTTACTTAAACTGTTGATGAACTGAAACTAAAATCGATCCTATTTTGTAAATAGACTTGCTGAAAGACAAACGAAATGGCTTTTGTTCTTAAAGTTCCAGTGAATCTATTTGAACATCAACATAATCTTATCTCATTTAGTAGAAAACAAAGCTACCAATTCTCAATCTCAGCAACATTAAACATGTCTTCAATTCAGAATCTTGATGAGAATCATTTGGTTCATGCTAATGCTGTTGCTCTTCCAATCATGGTACTTCAAATTTGCATCATTTCCAGTTCAAATTGCTGACTTTGTATTGTATTATATTATTCTTGCAAAATAATTCTTTTTTTTTTTGGTTATAAATCTTGTTAGGTCAACAGTTGTATGGGGAAAATGGGACACGCGGTTATTGAATCTGGAATATCTGCAGGGCTTCATATTGTTCCAGCATCATTTGGAACTCAAAAAGATGCTGGAAAAACAATTCAAGTGAGAGAAAAAGATATTCAAATGTACGGTCCATCTGATAGAGAAAACATTTTAGCATCTGTTCTTGAACAATATCCAAATCTGATTGTTGTAGATTTCACAGTACCTGATGCTGTTAATGGTAATTGTGCAAATATATGTTGTATCACTATCATCTGTATTAGCTTATTACTTTGTTATTGTTTTTGTTGTTTTTGTTGTTGTTGCTATATTTTGATTTTTATTAATATTTTTGTAGATAATGCTAAATTGTATTGCGAAGCTGGTGTGCCTTTTGTGATGGGGACCACCGGTGGAGATAGGGATCTTTTGTATAAAACTGTTGAAGACAAGGAGATTTATGCTGTGATTTCTCCTCAAATGGGGAAACAGGTAAACAATGTTTATGGTTATTTTTGGTTGAATATATATATATAAGGGGAAATATAATTATGAAGTCCACTAGAGATAGTGAAAACCTTAGAAAACTCAAGCTAAACAAATTTTTTTTATACATTTTTTTAAAAAAGGTTCACTTTTGAAACTTATTTCGTCACCTTTTTTATTAAAAAAAAGTGTCGAGTATTTTTTTTAAATATGTAAAAAATAACAAAAAAATTTGTTTCAGCGAAATGTTACCAGTTACTTATGTAATATGGTAAAAACATGGTATGTTACTATGTTACATATGTAACAGAGGTTTACATCTGTAACTTTTTTTTTTCTGTATAAAATAAATTATTTATTTAAGTCTAGTCGGAGCTTTTTATATATATATTTTTAACCAAAACTCTTAGAATTAATTGTTGAATCTATCTAAAAAATAAAAAATAAATACTTTTTTTTTTGAAAAATTGTGTAATTTTTTTAGGTTGTAGCATTTTTGGCAGCTATGGAAATTATGGCGAAGCAATTTCCAGGAGCATTCTCTTGGTATACACTAGAGGTACTTGTTAATTGGTTTAATTAGTGACATAATTAGGCGCAAGTTTAACATTAAATTTCTCAAATCATGTTATAGTGATTTGTGTTTTTGAAAACCTAACAGGTGTTGGAATCTCATCAAGCAACCAAGTTAGACGTATCTGGAACATCGATAGCTGTTATTTCATGTTTTCAGAATCTTGGAGTCTCTTTCAACTTAGATCAGGTATTTCTTGCCAAACAAGTTAGGGTTATATACTGCTGATTTTTTATTATTATTATTATTTATTATTTTTTTTAACCAGATATGTTTTTATTTATTTTTTGTAACTCTTGTACTTGACTGATTGTATCAAAACAAATATCATGTTTTTTGAATAAAGTTAAAACAATTTTTGACTCATTGTAAACAATTTTATATCAGATACAATTGATACGGGATTCTAAACAACAAATCGAAATGGTTGGTGTTCCTGAAGAACACCTCAATGGACACGCGTTTCATACTTATCGTCTCAAATCTCCTGATGGAACGTAAGCATTTTTTTTGTTGATTAAAAATGGGTTTTGATTTCTTTTTTTTCTTTTTGAAAAAAAAAGTAGTCAATTTATGATTTCTTTTATGTAGAGTTTCTTTTGAGTTTCAACACAATGTTTGTGGGAGATCAATCTATGCAGAAGGTGCTATTGATGCTGCAATTTTTCTCTCCAAAAAGGTGGTAATTCTTTTCTCTTCAATTAAAATAATAATAAAAAGTTTGTAGCAAAAACGACTTTGAAATTAAAAAAAAAAAACATTATCATAGCTGCTGATTTCTTCAAACTATTTTTCAAATGCAGATACAATCAAAAGCAGAAAAGAAGATATATGACATGATTGATGTATTGCGTGAGGGTCGCATGCGTTGAGAGGTTGACACGCAGATCGGATCGGGTTGATGCCACTTTCTGATGATTTAAACCATAAAAATATATTAATCCTTACAAACATCAAAATTGTTTAACTTAGTGACTCTTGTAGTCTTTCTACCTTCATAACATTGTTTGTATGATGAAACATTTTAGTTAGTTAAAACAATGAATTAAAAAACTTATAAAATGTTAAAGATTTTATTCCTTAAATTATCAAGGAATTTTATTTTCTTTCAAATTACCATTATAGTATTTTTGCTGGCTTTTGTGGTCGCAACAATCTGGTCGCAAAACATATCAACGATGGCAAATCCGTGGCAACAGAGTGATGGGAGTTTTTCCCACAGTAATTTCTGCGGCAACCCGATGCAATATGGCAATTGTAACAAATGAAATTGCAGTCACAAAAACCTTTTCTCTTTTAGTGGTGGTATATTACAAATTTCAAGGTGACTGAGTAGTTCTACCCTCTCGCAAACACGACTGTGAACAAACTGTGCATTCAATGAATAGTTCGTGAATTGCTCGGCAAGACGTTCATCTTTCTAATAAATGATCGAACATGAAAAAACGTCGCGTTCGTTCATTTTTGTTCTTGAGCGTTTTGTGATGTGTTTGTTATGTTTGTTTGTTTATGTTCATTATTTAAATGTGATATTTTTTGATTTTTTATGTTTAATTTATAAATTGAACATTTAAGTTAGAAATATTTTCATTTGAAACTTGTATCATGTAAAAATATAGTAACCTGAAACTTAAATCTTTGATAGACTAACTAAAGATAATTATGATCA
Organism: Stevia rebaudiana; assembly: GCA_009936405.2. Taxonomy (NCBI): domain Eukaryota; kingdom Viridiplantae; phylum Streptophyta; class Magnoliopsida; order Asterales; family Asteraceae; genus Stevia; species Stevia rebaudiana. Next base: position 614,834 of record WOUH02000031.1, on the reverse strand, counting down.
TAATTAATTTTTTTAACATGTGTTTTGTTCAATGATAATCACGTTTAAACTTTTATACCAACTGGTTAACTTGTGATTATGTCTAATGTTCGTGTTTGAGAATGCTAATTTATGAACATGTTCAATCATTCAATGAATGGACACGAATAAAAAGTATTGTTCATTCAGTGTCCATGAACAAGTTCAATGCTATAAAAATGAATATGAACAACCACCCATTGTATCCGTTCGATTCGTTTACAGCTGACTCATAAATAATATACATGAGTAAAAGGTTTTGATTTCACAATGAGAAAAAGTGTTCAAATGAAAAAGAAAGAATGATATTTATCTCTAATAAATGAGTAATGGCACATGTAAACATCATAACTATTTGAATTATTATATATTTTTTTATTATATCCTAAATTCTAAAATACATTTAAATTTCAAAATCAATTAAATTTGTTATTATCTAATTAAGTATTTATCTTATATATTTAAAAAATTAAATTACACTTTTTATTCATAAGATTTGTAATGTTTAACAGAATTCGTTTCTAATGTTCTAAGCCTACAAATTTCGTCCATAATGTTTAAAGTCTAAAAAAGGACAAAAAGGTTAAAACTTGATTCAATGTCACATGGCGTCAACAAAATATTTGAGTTTTAACATTTTTTTTTATCTTAAATTTTAAAATATATTTATATTTTAAAATCAATTAAATTTATTATTATCTAATTAAGTATTTATCCTATATTTTTAAAAGAGTACATATCTATCAATGAGATATGCAATGTTTAATAGTTTCAGTTCACTTTTAACAGAAACCGTGTTTAACATTTCAAGTCTTAATAATTTCATTTAAACTTTTAAAATTTTAGTGTTAATTATGTAATTTCGTGTATTGCACGGGTTTCTAACAAGTTTGTAAGCTAGGATAGTTATAAATTAATAAATCCCTACAATAAGTTATTTAAACCGCCGAAATACCGCTATTTACGTAGTGATATAGTACTTATAATTCAATAAATCCCACACTCTTGATCGAAAATTCAACCTACGAAATCACCTCATCTTCCTTTAACTAATTCTCTGCCGCCAACATCTAATTAATTCTATGTCATCTTCATATTCATACGGAATTATACATCGAAGCTCAAGGATATTCGTAATTGTAAATGACGGTAGTGATCGCATGGATACAATACTTGATATCAAACGACACCCTTCGGATGAAAACCTAGAAATAGTGGAGATAAAGCCTTACTATAAAGGTGTTGAAACCATGTTGTTTGACAACGTTTATCGGTTGATATTCACACTCAATAACGACCACTCGGTAGCCACTTCTAGATACGTGTATTGTATTAATACACGTGGTAAACTGTTGGATTATGTTGAGAATGAACACGATGATGATTCATCTTTGAACATGGCAAGGTTTATATGCGATCACTTTCGTAATGACTTACCAAAGGCTACAGAAGATGATGTGAAGATTATAAATAGATTTATTTTTAAAGAGGAGAAAATTTTTTGTGTTACTTGTCATGAAGAGTATGAAACTGACAATTTGATTGCAACTCTTCAATGTAAACATAGCTATCATAAGGATTGCATCAAGATATGGTTGAAGAAGAAGAAAAACTGTCCACTTTGCAGGGTAAAATTTTTCTGCTTTCGCTTAAAATATTTTGTTTGATTTATAATTATTTGCTCGATCTATTAAGTTTTTGTGTGTTTTATTTTAACCAAAAGAGGCTCTCAAATATACCTGAATTTTCTTTCATGAATTTTTAGAGATGTTTATTGATAATGGATATCTGATTTGTTTGCTTTGGGTAAATTTGTGTTTATTTTAACTTTTTGCTCGTTTAGGTTAATTTTTGTGTTTGTCAAATTTCAGTAACCAACTTTGTCCAAAAAATTATAAACTAAAAACTTAAGTTGAAGAGTAAAAAGACAAATGATTAAAAAAATTAATATAAAGTGATGGCTATAAAATCTTTGATCGTAAATTACATACATGTAACGAGCGTGAAAATCTTTAGAAGGTGTTTGGGATTGTTTATTTAAGTGTGGTGGGGATATTCAGTGGCTCATCCAAGGATAAGCGATGGCTCATTGAAGGATCCTGGATCCTTATATCTTTTCTTTACACTTATTAAAATGTGTTAGTTTATTTTGATATGTTTGCTAACACATGATTGAGAGTTATTCGCAGGCATTATTGTTTATCTTGTAGACAGGATACTCGAAGGATCCTCGATGGATTGATACTATTGGTGATCCTTGGAAGATCCTCAAATTATTCACGTGTTGATTTCAGGAGACGAGTGGATAACTTATCGAGAGGCTCAAACCCAGTCAATGCGGAGTGGTAGTTCCTTGAAAGTGGACGAAGTCAAGTCAGACGTGACCATTTTCTCCTGATTTATAGGAACAGATTTATTGTACCGTTGTATTCTTTAATTATAAAAGGCAACTGATGGTTTTAGGAAAACACACTTCAACACACTGAAACATAACACAATACTCTCTACTCGGCAAATTCAAAAGCAATCAACAGCTCACAGTTCATTCTCGAAGCCTTTGTTCGTTAGAAGTTCAAGTATTCAGGCGTGATCCTTAGATTATCCTTCACATACTCACTTAG
>WOUH02000031.1:595317-612095 GCA_009936405.2 Stevia rebaudiana | reverse complement strand
GTGAACTACCGCCGGCTTCGGTAGACTTGGCCCTTTTTGGTGTGGGTTGTGATCCGTCTCCCGGTTTTGGAATGTTACAATAATTCGGCTTAAACCGAACCTCTCGCCATGCGGGAAGGTGAGTAAAACCTTTGGCTCTGTAGGTGTCTTGGTACGCAATCAACGCGCGAGTAATAACATTTTCATCATTTTCACCACTTTTACGATTGTCATTCGTTTGATGGTAGATGCCGTTAAATTTCTTCAACTCGTGACTCAAATCTTTCCACTTTGAATAAATTTGATCAAGCGAACGAGAGTCGTCATTCATTATAGTATGAAATTCGTGGAGAACCTATGGTTAAAATAATATATTAAATAAGGAGCGATTTGTGCGTTTGAGTAAATAATTCGAAAAATAAAGTATACCATTTTGTAGAAACCGTCTTTTGGAATTGCGTTACCCAACTCGTTATTTTGGGAATGAATAAACCACGCCTTGACTAAGGCGATTTCTTCGTCAGAACTCCACCGCCGTGCGGGAGCTTTTCCTTGTCTTTGACGTGGTGGTGGTGGTGGTGGTGGTTCGTTAAGCGGCTCGCTAGTCGAATCGTCATTTGCTTCGCGATAATCTTATAAATAAAAACAAAATATTAACATACAAGAAATAATAATAAAGTTAAAAAAATTTAAAAAATAATAATAACCTTGAAAATTTGGCGATGAGGGAGATTGATTGAAAATTGGAAACGGTTGATTAGCGAAGTTTTGTATTGATGGATCAAATTGTTGAAACGGGTTTTGAAATTGTTGGAGATCGAAAGGTTGGTTATATGAGTAATTTTGTGGGATGAAATGAGGAGATGGAGGTTGCGGATGATAACCGGAACTTTGATATGGTTGATTTTGGGATGTTTGGAGGTTTTTTCTTCGTGGTTTTTGAAACCTTGTCTTTGGACCGCCTCGCGAAGAACCACCACGGGATGAATCGCCTTCCATTTTTTATAAAAATGTTGGATAAAAGAAGAGAAAAGAAGAAGATTTTTGGTGTGGATGAATGAGAAGGGTGTTTGGGTATTTATATGGTAAAAAAGTAAAAAAAAAAAGTTTTTTTTTTTTTAAAAAAGCCTCCAACGGTCCGTTTTGCACCCCACCCCCACCCCACCCAACGGTCATTTCCTTCTTCCCCGTCGTCGGCCCCGATCGGGGGATTCAAGCCGGTTTTCACCACCCCGTTTACGGGGGAATGGTGTTCCCGTCTCTCCCCGCCGTTTCCCGGATGCCACGTCCGTCTTCCCCGTTGTTTCACCGGATCCACTCCGTGTGATCTAACAATGTGTTTTTGAACTATTTATTAATCTATATTCTATACTAAAAAATACTGTATTATATGTAACCTACTTTTGGAAGAATAAAAGGAGCTTATAATGATTTTGACAATCATTTTCTATTTAATATATATATATATATAAGGATGGTGAGGCAAATAATTTATATGCTAATAATACGATAATAGTTATTATAAAAAAACCAAATGTATTTAAAAAAATATATATAAATTAAATGTCTAAGAGAATCGTGAGGTTTTCCTAACATTTTTGGAAGCAAATTTCTCGATCAACTCTTCATAGTCCATGTCTTCTAAGATAGCGTTCTAAATAGATATCATTGCTAATCAGTTAAGTCGTTCTTGGGACATTGTCGATCGTAAGTAAGATTTCAACAACTTTAATTTTGAAAACTTCTTCCTGGCGATACCACCGTTACCGGAATAGTCAACAAGACTATATATGCAATTAACACATTTGGTAATAACCGAACCTGTGTCAGACGGTTTATGGCATCAAAAGTAATGATAATCTCATTATATAAAAATGTCTCAAACAACTTTAACTCCATATAAATTTCACCGGCATCAATATCTGATTCTTTTCCATACTTCAATGCATCTTGAAGAAGATAACAACACTAACTTAATATCATTTTCATCAAGTTGATTAACTTTTTAGGAAACAAAAATCCAAATAATTTTTATATTGTTTGTATTGTTCGAATCATGTTTCAAGAGAGACAATGTTTGATCAATAATACATAAAAAAGGGGCCATTGGGAAGTGGGACCTAAAGCGCTTGGGCTGCCTTACCTCTTGGGTCGCCCTAATCGAGTTCAAAAATTAATTCATATCAATGATTATCTATAGAAATTTTACTTAACTAACTAACAAGAATTGAATGCTAATTAAAGTTTATCATTTTTTTCACAACTAAGGTAGTAAGGTAAGTGGTTATATAAAAAACTAAATAAAATAGAGTGCAAACTAAATAAAATTAACCTTTATATAATTTTTTTTTGCATATAAAATTTATAAATTATGGGCTCTCTATATTTTTCGGTCCTGGGCTATCGCCCACTTCCCCATCCCTTCCGGATCGGCCCTGCTACAATTACTACCCGAAGTGGTGGTGACGGTGTTTCTGGATACCCGACCTACCCGAGTCCTACTGGCCACTTATAACACTCCCACCACCAAGTATCTGTATTAAGATTATATACTAAACTAATAATATGGAAAACCAGCCCATGTGTAATTTTAGTTGATGGTGGTCAATGGCTACCAATATTATTACATGGAGAAACTTTCCTTCACCTTCATATCAATATTTTCATCTTTATCTCTATAATTTACTAAAATCACTATATTTTCTCTCTCCAATTCAATTAAATAATAATTTTTTATACATTTATCACTACTTTTCTCTCTCATATTCAATTAAATAATATTTTTCTCTCTTTCATATTCAATTAAATAATACTTTTTATACATTTATCACCACATTTTTCTCTCTCCAATTTACTTTGATGAATAGTGTTTCACTATATTTACTAGTTTCATCAGTTTCTCTATATCTTCCTACTCACAACCACTATTATACTATCTCTATAATATAAAGATTTCACACACATAAATTATAGAGAACCGAATGTGAATGCTCTTAAACAACAAACCTTGGCAAACATCGCCCATACGTGGAAAACAAAGTCGTGGACTAAAAAAGAAAAACTATAATGATACCTTGTCTTTTGATGCAACGAGATGCTATAAACACAAACAATATATATCACAAAAATATCATTTAATATATACTATATAAATGTTATTATTGTTATCACTCTCTACCTAGATTACTTATCAACTTTCAATAATGGTACATCCTTATGAAAAAAGTGACAATTATATAGATGTGAAACTTGTGATGGTAACACATATCAAGATGGGTAGTACCGGTTGTAAGGAATTATCAAAATGACATTTACTTATATAAGAATTTAGGGAAATTAATTTCAAAATTATGTTACTTTATATATCAGACTAATCATTTGTGTTTGCGTCATGAGCCGGGGGTTTCACTGGAAGCAGTCTCTCTATCCTACGGGGTAGAGGTAAGGCCGCCTACATCTACCCTCCTCATACCCCTACTTTTAAGTGAGATATACTGAGTACGATGATGATAGTGATGATTTGTGTTTGTGTCCTTATCTATGGTACTCTTGATTCACTTTCTTTATCATCCTCCTATGATATACATTTGTTTAGAGTTTAAAAAAAAACCGGTTTGGATTTTAGAACCCGATTCTCAAACGGTTTGGGCTAAACCGGTTTTCAACCTCAAGGAAACCATTTGTTTGAAATCAGGTTGTATATGGTTTAAAACCATATAGGATGATACACGAAGTAATGAAGTATATTATGATTACTATATAAAAATAACTAGATTAAAACCTCGTGTGCTACATAGAGCCATAAAAAGTAATTATTTCTTATGAACAACGTAAAAGGATCAACCATATTATAACTTGCATCAACCGGTCTTGTTTGAGTAGAACAACTAACATGTTCTTCTCATTATTATCTATTAATTTACCTGTTGCGGTTGAAAGATCTATTGTCCCACAGGTAACCTCTACTAAATTATAATTAGTCTTGTGGAATGTTTTGGATGGTCTGAATCCTCCTCTCGCAAAGGAAAAGTCAACCGAAGAATGCCACGTATCAAGTCAAAGGCGGCACAGGTGTGGATGGCAGCTAATGGATCGCTAATACTGTTCGAATGGTCTATTAAATCTAAGTTGCTTGTTTTCAGTCCCGAGATTTTCAAGCATAAATGTTTCCTGAAAATATGCAATTTTAGTCCTTGGATTTCCTCCAAAGTGTCATAGACTCGGTTTTCTCGTATTGTTTTATGTAATGAAATTTGTTGCTATCATAATATTAGATTTGTTTTTTTATTTAACAAAGGTTCGGACACTTGAGAATTAATCACTCTCCCGGTCCAAGAACATGTACGTGATGATTCGGCACACCCGCCCAACCCCTAACTCAAAGTGGAATAATTTTTTTAGACGAGACTTCAACTCATAAACTGTTATAACAAAATTCATTGGCAACCATTGTTACAAATGCTTTTTGATAATTATAAAATTACATAAGTTCGATCTTCAAACCTTTTTAATACACCGAGTAAATTACATTACATAGTATAATATAAAAACTGCAAATTGGGAGCTAATAGTTTTTGGGAAAAATAGTAATAAAATAAAAATATAATATGCGTTTCTTATTCCACCTTTTACTTCTTATTTCACTCGTTTATTATTTAAAATATTGTGCTTCGCATTGTTGGATTAACCGAAAATAACTGATAAACACATTATGGGACGTAGACGTCCGTTTTCGACGGTTGATAGAAATACTCCAACAGTCGAACCAGAAACCCGATTCCCTGCGAACAAGATACCGATAAACACATCTGTTTTCCGACATTCGCATCCCGGCGAGAGTGAGGAGAGAGAAACAGGAAAAGAACCGATAACCTTTTTCTGTTTTCTTTCTCTTCCTGTCTGCTTCGTTCGATTGATTTTGATTTTCTTCAATTACAATTGGCGTCAATTTATGATCATGGGGTATGTTGTTACATCAACCCATTGTTAATTTCATGTTAGATTTCAAACGGTTTCAATTTCCCGTTGTCACCTTGTTTAAATTTGTATGCGCTTAAGGTGTTTGCGTAAATGCCTCACTGGTTGCATTGGAATCACATCATTTGGTTTGAATTGCTGATAAATTTTAATGTTTTGGGGGAATTTAAAGGATCGTTTTCCCTTTATGTTCGATCAGTATTTTATTACATTGATCCGTGTGTTGAATGCAGAAACATGAATGGTTGAATATTTTGATAAAAGTGAGACATTGTGGGCTTTCTGTAGCTACAATTTGAAGGATGTCGTGCTGTTGCGGGAAGGAGAAACAGGTCAATCCGACCCACGGATCTTCAACCGCCAATAATTATAAAACAGCACCGCCTCGTGGAGCCCCTTATGGTGATAAAAAATCTTACCTTTATCTGATTATCATCCATAATGTCTATGATTCTATAAATTGCTTATAACAAAAACATTTCATTCTTTAAGCAAATTTGTTGGTAAAATGCTTTTTGATGTTTTATTTTTGTACGCGTTTTCGTTAATCAAATAAAAGAGGTTTTTGGTTACTAATCATGATCTGGTTTCAGAGCCAAGAACTGGTGGAACTGCAAAAAACGGGGACCCAAACGTAACAATTGAAGCAAAATCATTTTCATTAGATGAGTTAAACAAGATTACAGATCATTTTGGTCCAAAATCCGTGATTGGAGAAGGCACTAATTGTCAAGTTTTTCATGGAAAGTTGAACACTGGGGAAGAAGTAATCATCAAGAAGATGTTTACAAGTTGTTTACAAGATTCTGAATCTGATTTCAAAGACAAGGTGAAAACATCATTAGTTTCCTATTGGTAAATTAGAATATTTATACGTATGGTTTTGTAGTTCACATTGTTAAATTTCGGTGTTAAAATGCAGTTAGCCATGGTTTCAAGACTTAAGAATGAGTATTTTTCACAAATGTGTGGTTATTGTTTGGAGAAAAAAAACCGAATCTTGTTATATCAATATGCAACCATGGGTTGTTTGAATGATATATTACATGGTAACTACCTCACTAATTTTCTTTTTCTCTTTTTGAGTAAACTGCCAAATTCGTCCCTGTGGTTTCGGGACTTTTGCCACTTTTATCTGGAAAAAAATTTGTATCTAAATCCTTTGACGTTTATGAAATCTTGCCATTTTCATCCAATTTTAATGTTAAAATTAGGGGCACATGTGACCTTTTGCATATTGGATTCATATTTTCAAGATTTTCAATTTTTAAAACCCTGATGCTCCAATTGTTTTTACGGTCCATCTTTTTCACCTCTTCTCACCAAACTCGTTAAAACAATGGACCATGAGGGTTTTAAAAAGGAGCGTAAAAAAGATGGAGCATCAGGGTTTTAAAAATTGAAAATCTTGAAAATATTAATCCAATATGCAAAAGGTCAAATTGCCCCCTAATTTTAACATTAAAATTGGATGGAGTTAATGTATTGGATGAAAATGGCAAGATTTGAGAAACGTCAAGGGTTTAGATACAAAAAGTAAAACTTTTTGATGTAAATAGCAAGTCTTCAAACCACATGGACGAATTTGGCAGTTTACTCTTTTCTTTTCTTTTCTTTTCTTTTTATTCAAGAATAATTTTTTAATTTTATAGGGAGAAAAGATGGTGCACCTGGTTTAGTTTTGAACTGGGACCAAAGAGTTAAAATTGGTTACGGTGCAGCAAGAGGTCTTGAATATCTACATGAAAAGGTTCAAACACCGATGGTTCATTGTGACGTTAGGTCAAGCAATGTACTTGTGTTTGATGATTTTGAATCCAAAATAGCCGATTTCAGTTTGAGCAGTTTGCCTTCTGACAACACAGCTCGCTTGCAGTCAACACGAGTTTTGGGAACTTTTGGTTACCATGCTCCTGAGTATGTCTTACAATCAAATATACCCTCTTTTTTTTTTTCACAATATTGATTAAAAATTATTTATTTTGGTAATCGTTTTATTCAGATATGCGATGACAGGACAGTTGACTCAAAAAAGTGATGTGTATAGTTTTGGGGTTGTTATTTTAGAACTTTTGACCGGAAGGAAACCGGTGGATCACACTCTACCTAAGGGACAACAAAGTCTTGTTACATGGGTATGTTTTGCTACCAAACAGAGTCAAATTTTGACTTTTGAATGTCAAATGTTTAACTTTTCAAATTTTAAAATAAGATAAAACAATTAGTTCCTTGATTATAAGTTATAACAAGCGGTAAGTAAATTTCATGCCATTAAGACTGTTACAACTTACAAGAGATTTATTTTCGAATTTGACTTTGAAATATTGTTTATTTCTCAAATTTTTAGACAATGTTTCATGTTGGTTATTATGTAATTGTAACAGGCTACTCCAAGATTAAGTGAGGACAAAGTAAACCAATGTGTTGATCCCAAATTAAACAATGATTATCCTTCAAAAGCGGTTGCAAAGGTCCAATTCATACTTACTACACTTTTATTAATACATCCTTTAATGAAATTAAATAGAAGATTAAATGTGTTTATGATTATCTCAGATGGCAGCAGTTGCAGCATTATGTGTCCAATATGAAGCAGATATGCGACCAAATATGACGATTGTGGCAAAGGCGTTGCAAGCACTTCTCAGCTCAAAACCAGAAGCCACAGGGTCTTAACCATGGTCAACATTTTACCCGCAATTTGACCAACTATGGTCAACTTCTATTAAAAGTTTTGGAACTGGTGAATAACAGACGGTTTTGGACATATGTAACAATTTATTGAACTGGTTCATGATTTTCCCGTGATTATGTTTTTAAATGGAATGTTGTACAAAACAGAGAAAGTAATACAAACAACCATGACAACAATTGTCATGTTCATTGATTATATCACATCTTTCATCTTAATTCTAGACATCCTAACAAATCTCAAAATCAATATTTATTAAAAGATAAAAATAAAAATTAAAAAAACCAAAATCAGTATGCCATCAATTATTTGTATTTTGTAACATTGTTACAAGATGAATCCATAATGAGTGATTTGTCCTTGCATTTAACACGAAGCACAGTAAAACCAAAAAAAATTTGATTATACACCTTTAAACTTTGGTAACTTGTAAGAAAATAAATTTATACTTTTCAATTGGTCTATGAGACAAGGACACTAAGCTATACTGCTGAATTTATATTTCTATTAGGTAACATAAACAAGAAACGAAGCTGAAAATGAAGAATTTTCTGAGTCAAAGATAGCATGATACATAGTATGGTAGTAGATCATTGCACAAATTTCCTACAAAAATCTACTTTTAACACTTTTCACTTACATTAATTCCTTTCACTTTTACCACCATTATATAACTTTCAACCTGGCCTGCAAAATTATGAAAAAAATCAAATTTAGCTTTTAAATTCTATTAACATTATTAATATGAATGACTTGATTATTATGAATAATGAGATTACTTACGCATTAACGCCTAACGCGAGGCTTGCAACGAAATTCAGCTAAAAGCGCAATGTGATCAGATGACCATTCTGGAGAAGGAAGTGCTGTATCTTTCCTCAAACTTTCCTCGTCCAAAAGCTCCAATAATGACTCAACAGTCAAACTATCAGCTGAAAAAGTCAAACAAAGAATTAATCATATGATTAGATTTCTACTAAGAGGGTGTTTGAACTTAATCATCAATTGTAATAAAACAATAGTTTAGATTTGCTTTTGCTGTTTAAAGTTGTAATAATCAAATAATAGATCTTTTTAAGTGTTTGGACAATATAAATAATAATATTTAATACCTGAGTAAAATATATAATCAAGAGTGCCAATGAAGTCGCGTGTGCAACTTGTGAATAAAGGTTCGTTTGTATTCGGGTCCACTCTTTTCTTCTGTTGTTCATAACCACTTCTAGCAAAAGATGAGTACGCGCTTACCTGTAAAAAAATATTATTCTTAAAAAAAAGGAACAAGATTTTTTTTTAAATTAAATAAAATAAAAGTCAACCAATAGTTAGAAGCGTATGGATATACCAAGGGGAGAGTATGGGTTAGTTTGGAGTCGGGTCGTAATATTCCAAGAGGGTCAACAGCTAAATCGGGATGCAACGGGTCAACTTTTCCAATTGCAAGAAGCGCATGTGGAGCACTGCAATTAAGTTTAAAATTAATTTGCAAATAATTAAGTAACAATAAAATTTTAATAAAATAAATATCACATTATTACTCACCTTCCCGGAACCGAGTTGAAGTCGCCACATACTAACATTGGAATATCTGCACTCGCAGCTATCTTTTCCAATCCTTTTATCAGTGTATGAACCTTCATTTTCCAACCAAACATATTTGTAATTAATAATATTAATTATTAATAACAATAATAACAAGATAAGAAAAACAATCTGTTTTTGCTGTTAAAGAAGTCAAACCTGCCATAGTTTCACGTCCTTTAGCTCATGCTGAACATTCACATGAGTATTTGCCTAATATTCCAAATGGGGAAAGAATAAAAATTAAATGATTGTGATAATCAAATTAAATTCTACATTAAATAAAATCTAAATATATAAGTTAAGTGCCATAAAATCTTACCACACAAACAAGTTGTCTCTTTCCAACAGTATCAACACCTTGGTTATTAAACTTTGCTTCTAAAACAGCAATTAACGCAACATTATCCTATTAAAAAAACCACACGATTATTAATATTTAAAAATAACAAAGTTTAAAGAAACAAATATCAATTAAAGATAAAAAGTTACCTTAACCAATCGATTTAAAGCTGTTTTCTTTTGAGCACTTGGAACCAATGCATCAGTTAAGGATTGTGCAGCTTTATTAAACTCAACTTCATATTTTTTCACATGCGAGAATCTATTTCTGCGAAAAAACGTCGCGCAACCGTCAATTGTTTGATTATTTCCATTGTACACCTCAGCAGTTCTTCTCTTAAAAAGAGCCTGATATCCATGTTTGTCCAACTCAGGTGCAAAAAATTCCTCAAAATGATCACTTTGAACCTGAAATTATCAAGTCAAAGTCAAAATCAGAGTCAAACTTATCATACCCGTACAAAACAAAAAGTCAAACTCACCTCTTGAAGACAAACAATGTCAGCAAGATAACCAACAATCTCTCTCAACAAATTCTGTCTGCGATAAGGCCAAGATAGGGCCCACGAAGGGCAATAACCATACAAATCACTAGTAGCATACGAATCGCATAACACGTTATACGAAAGCACAGAGAACGTTCCGGAAGAAGTATCCAAATGGCCTGCCACGTCAGCATTAGTGACTGAAATCAATCTTCTTGGACTCGGTGACGGTGCGGGAATCACGCGTGATGTTAAAATAGTATTCGTTTGTCCAACAGGCGATTTTGTTTCTATATCTACCACAACACATTCAAATTTAAGCACGTGACCAATATCCTCTGCGGTTGGTGTGTACGTTTTAGCGCGACCGACTTCAAACCAAGTTTCGCCGCCATTTCTTTGCGTAATTGAAACGGGGTATAAAGGCGTTGTACTATTGGCAACCGTTTGCCCATTTGTACTATTATTATTACTATTTATTCCAGATGCTGTATTGTTAAATCTTCCATATATATCTTCTTCTTCGTTTCCATTTTCATTAAGAGCACTGGCGGCGCGCTCATGTAACACGCGATGGTGTTGCCACGCGTCAGAAAAACATTTGGTGGTGCAATGGTAGCTTTTAGCAATTGGTAATTTGGCTTTAACGCAACCTAAACATTGCAATGTAGCTTGCTCAGATGGATGTACACTGCATATTGCAACTTTTTTGTCACTTTGTATGCGATACCTGCAACAAAAGTGAAAAAAAATATATATGATTATGAATATAACATCTGATTTTTATAATTATGACAGTATAACATTCCTAATCATACAAACTAAACTAACATAGTTTAACTCCTAATCTCCATTTGTAGGTCATATGCTTAGAGATTACAGATAAAGTACTAACTGTTAATAATCAGCAAGCAAAAATTCAAAGATATTGTAGTTTACACAAACTAATGAATTTTCTAAAACGTAATCATCCTATTGAATCAAATTCTGATGAACATGTCACGTCACACCCATTAATTGGCAAATTGTTAAATTCAAACAGTCAGTCGATCACTAAACAAGCTGCTTAAATAAATAATCAGCGAAATGAGAAATATTAGCAACAATAATCGATCACTAACCACTTATATCTCAAGAAATGGCCTTCGATCGGCAAAGATTCAGGAACATCTTCGGTGGAAACAGTCTTATCGGGATGACGTATGAGAACATACGGCGAAAGCTCGCAACCCACAATCGGAATATCGGACGGAAGGTGTACTCTCAGCACGCTCAGCATGCTTCAATTACAGCAAGAACAACTGTTTTCAAAAAACCCTAACCCTGTTTTAACGAAGAACGAAAATGAAAGTAGAATTGAAATGACGAATTCGATCAAGAAAACGTGGCGGGCACCTGGCAAATCCGCCAGCATTGCCAAATCTTTTGATAATTCTTTTCCAAATCAAAAACCCTTATTTGTTACGACCAAGAATTCGATATCGATTAACAAGCTTCTGTAGAGGATCAAGAAAAAAGGGGGTTTGCGATGATCAAAGAATGATGGGATGAGAAATTGAAAAAAAGAAAGAAAATGAATGATTGATTGATCAGAAGAAGAATTAGGGTTTGAAATCGATTTGATTGTATAGGGGGTTTTACAAACAGAGATAAGAAGACGACGTAATTATGTTATTGGGTGTCTCGTCTCAATTTTGTTGTATATTTCTATTACGATTTCTATTTCTATTATAGTAAGTATATATTGAAGGGATATATAAAATTGAAATTGATTACTCCATTTTTGCAATGTTGTTTAGCGGTTTTGTTATCTTTTGGATTTTATAATTCGATATAAATTTTAGGTTGACTTTTGAGAAAGAAAAAAAATTATTAAAACTTGTTTATAAATATCATTTAATAATTTTGATACCAATGATCTCTTGGCTTAAGAGGAAGGTGGGAAGCAAAGCTTTTCTTAAAGGTCAATTTAATATTTTTGATAATTAATACTAACTTGGTGATACTAACATACTAACTACTAACATTTGCCGTTCAAATTTTTTTTTTATAATTATGATAGTAAAATAAACGTGTACCGGTTGAGATTTTATTAGATTAAACGTGTACCGGTTGAAAAATCAGGTGTCAAAGAAACATGAGCGGCGCGAACACCATTACATATTCATGAATTTGAAGGCACTATAAACAATCGTCAAGGCCTTAACGGACCGTAGACACCATCCATTTTATCCTTTATCAACCCCTAAATACCATTAAATCCAACTTTAATTATTTGAATGATAGCAATTTCATCCCATAAAATGCAAAGAGATTAAATCCAAATATATAAATAAGACCACAACTATAATTAAAGAAATACCTTAAACGGTATAACTATTTAATTGTAATAATCTTTGCTCTCCTCATCGTTGATCTCGTCATCGTCTTTTCCATATATGCGATTGTAGTGCGCTCAATGGTTGGATGAATGCTCGTTCAAAATCGTTTCTTGTCAATTCTTTTTTTGTCTTAAAATAAAATCATTTTTCCTCACTTGCATTAAAATACCCATGTTGTCCGCTCGGGATAAATACCATCGGTAAGATAATTAACGTAATTTTGCTCCACATCATTTGCATAAAATTAAGATTTGGGTGCAACTCCATCAATGATGACTATTTACTTTGGTTTAGAAAGGAAGAAAAATTATAGCAATTATGCTTTTCTCGAAAAAAGACTTAGCTCATTTACCATCGAGAAATCGTGCTATATTTGAGCAAAGCAAGAACGAAATATATGCCAAATAGCGTACCAACGAATAGCTATTTTTATTCTAAGTATGTTTTTTTTTTTATTTTGAAGTATCCTTTGGTCTTTTTTCTTGCTTCAACTATTGTTTTTATATTCCTATTTTCTAGCAACTTTGGTTTTATTAAAATGTTATAGTATTTTATTGTGTGGATTTATTTATTTTAATTATTATGTTTTTAAATATTAAAATTTGGTAAATAAAAACTGATTAAGTAATAAATGCAACTAGTTAAAACCACTACACTTAATTTAAAGAGGACTTGGGTGAATTTATTTTTGTCTGCATGACATCTATGTGACATTTTAATTAAACAATTACTTAAAGCCATTACACATAGTCTTATAACTTTTCAATTCTGTCAAGCTAACCCTTTGAACTAATGACCTTTTTGAACAAATGAAATTCAAATATAGCCCTTTTTTAACCAATGAAACTCGGATATAGCCCATATAATTATTCAAATCGAAGGGATTATGTTACTAACCAGTCAACCCGAATGCATTATGGTTAACACGTGTATTTAAATAAGACAATTGAGTTCATGTTCTAAACCGGTTCGTAGTTGTAAGTATTATGTGCTAAGAGGTCGTAAATAGGGTTAACCTTATAAAATATTTTATTTTTAAATTTAAACAAATTGGTGATTCAACCAAATAATTTAATCAGGTAAACAAATCAATTTCAACGTGATATGTTTCATTTGACATGTCATCCTAAAAACAATCGGCTTGATAAATGATACACAAGAACTTAAAATATGATTAATTTTAGTGACTAGTTGTAACTAGATAAATAATACATTTAAGAAGACGTAAAGATAAACTTGTTATATGTTGAAAGATTTTTTTTATAAACATATGAGATGTTCCCATATTTTATTATAATAGTATTTGTCATAATCTTGAAACTTCCATACCATACTGTTTATGTAAGATTTAGTGGGTATGTTTGTTTGGTTTGTCAAAATCTTGAAGAGTATTCTCATTAAATAATTAGCTAGTTAACCTTTGGCAATTTAAGTTTTATGGTTAAAAACCTCATTTGTAGTCCCTATGATAACGTATTCACAAATTTGACTTCTATTAAATTTCTTAGTGATATGTTGTTTAGAAAGAAAATAAATTAAAAAAAAAATTGAACAAAATTTTTAACACTTAAAAATCAAAGTTAATGGGTGCCAAGGAATCCACTAACTTTTTGTGTTTAAATTTTTTGTTCATAATTTTTTTTTTAACTAAGTTGGTACTGATTTGTGTGGTTATGTCATTGAGTTTGAAACTTGAACTCATGTGTTCAAAACTTCAAATCACTATGGGTGCCAAGGAATCCACCAACTTTGTCTTCAAAAATCTTTGTTCTTAAAAATTTTAACCAGCTTGGTGGTGACTGGTTTGGTTATGTTTTTGGAGTTTAAAAACTTTGTATAATGACATTTTTGCCCCTCGACTTTTTAAGGCTTTGGAATTACCCATTTTCGTTCCTTAACCTTAACAACACTATTTTGAGTATTTTCTTAGCTTTGTGTGCATGTCAGTATGAATCATGATTAAATTATGCACTCGTCTTAAAATAAATATTGTGCACTCGTCTTAAGACTATTAGCTCGACCTTCATCTTCAAGCAAGATAAGAAACCTTTACTCTAGCACAATCAAGTTAATCACCTATGATCATCCATGCAATATAATTTTAAAACTTGATGCATAAAAGCACACGTTACGGATTAAATGACCAAAAGCGTATACTTGAAAACTTGTTTTCTAATGGGAGCAAATACAATCTTAAGTACTTCCAACTCAATCTCACAGTTTCTATACTAAAAGAAGTTATGTTTCTCAAATAAGTTCAATCGGTGAAACCAAACCGTTGTTGAATTGGGTTTGCATGAACACCACTATGCACTTTAGAAGAAACAAACACTTGTAACAACATGTGCATAAAAATAGAAAAGGAAATATAATTTGTTACAAAAACAAATGATCAAATCTCATACAGACAGAATCTATCTGTGATCAAAAGTATAACCGTAAGCAAACTTATGCTCTAAAAGGTAATGACAGTATCAAAACTATCTCATCATAAACAATAAAATCAATGAAACTAACCAAGAAAATAAGATCAAATTAATATCAACTTAACTCACATGACCCAACTTGTCTCGGTAAAATTTCAAAACACCAGGAGCTTCTTTCTCATACCTTTGCAATCTCTTAATAAATATAGTTTCAGAACACTTTAACCACCAACTAAAAGCATTTTTATTTTTCACAAAACCCTTCTTCAAACAATAATCATATATTGCACATCTTGGAATGATCCTTTTCTCCATACTCAATGAAATCACCAAAGGATTCTTTGCAATAACAGATGTTTCAAACCCCATTTTGTTAACAAGATAATCCATCACCGTATCAATTTTCTCTTCAGATTTCATCATACACCATGGATCGATCCTAAATGCTAACAAGATTTCAGTTTTAGACCAACCCCATTTGTTATAAGTTTCCATCTTCTTTTCCCAAGTGGATTTTGTCATTGATCTAATCGCATGAACAGCTAACATGAAACCGGTTCTAGTAGGATCAAACCCCATTTTAACAACCTCATCGACAACATTCTTAAACTGTTCTGTATTAACTAAGAAATCTCTAGGTTGATATGTTAATACATACAACATCTTTGTACCAGGTACGCCTACATCGCGTAACACTTGCATATTTGGAATCATATTCGATTGAAAATCCCAATCCAAAACCCACGCGCATCTCTTAATTGCAATCAGAGTTCTATCATCAGATTGAAGCAAATCTCTAAGTAAACTAATTGATGGTTCTAAGTGGTTCTTCAAGCTTCTACCTAAAGATTTTGGTCGTGCAGTTAACAATTTCACAATATCAGAAGTTGATAATCCTACGGATCTTAAGAACTGAAATTTGGGCAAAAGGTTGTTTTGAGGATGACATGAGAGAGCCAGAGGGAATTTGCGAAGTAATTGAGAAATTTGAGGTTCTGTGAACCCTTGATTTTTGAAAAACTCTCTAACGGAGTCTGCTTTATCAGGGGTTTTAAGGTTTAGATACTTTGAAGCTGAAATCGCCTTTTCTGGAGGAAATCCACACGAGTTTATGAGGTATGAAACTGTGAAGGAGTAATCGATTGGGTGATATTTAACTACATTCTGATTTGATGCTGCTATCGACGATGATAATGAGCGATGAATAGTTGTATGAATTGATGGTGTTTTGAACACAGAGAATGTGTAGCGTTTGGTGATGAGATTGAACATTGTGAGTAGAGATTGTAACGATGGAGAGATGACTGACCTGTGATTTGAGAGTTGAGAACAATCTATATCCGATTGAAGCTACCGGAAAATAAGTTATCTCTGTTCTTCATTTTGCTTAAAGGAAAAAACCCTAAAACAAAAACCCGACTTCGAGAATCGAAGAGGGTAATTATGGGGAGAGAAAAACTTAATTAACTTAACCCAAGTTGTATTAATTGAAAAGGCTAAACTGAATTATTTCAACTGAACATAAAACCGAAAATATCCGAACAGATAAAAAAATGAGGAAACCGATATTTTTGGTTTGGATTCTTATTTTCTGAAAAAAAAAATGATAAAATTGAATCAAATGTATTTAATTTGAAATAAATTTAGTACCCACATATTTTATATACAAATATAACCATTAAACGTCATGATTAAAATCCAAAGTTTGAGTAATAGTAAGGCAAATTGGACTGAAATAATCCCACCTTTTGGATATTGGCGAATAATAATCTCACCTGAAAATATCACTCCCAGCGGTCCCACCTTTTACTTTTTTTTTGAAAAATGGACCGCCGTTAAAAAAAAACCTAACGACGTTAGGTCGTTGCTTACGTGTCAAGTGACGTGTCATAGTAAATAAAAAGATGAAACTGAG
>WOUH02000031.1:576776-586962 GCA_009936405.2 Stevia rebaudiana | reverse complement strand
CAGAGCAAGGAAGGAGACATAACTGGAGGGGGTAGGATGGGATGCTTAGCCACTAATGCTTTCAAAGTGTCCTTACCATAAGGTGCAACCCCTGAAGAGCATAAGACTTTGACTGCAGACGTGAAATGTGCGTCTGCAATCTTTCGCAAACACTGTTTAACATTGGTGCGCATCGTTGATTTATTAGACTCAGTGAGTGTGGGTTATCGAGACGCGAGGCCTCCCCCAATGGTTGGGAAAAAAGCGAAAGCATAAGCTCATGGAAACCGTCATCATCCCCCCAGGCCGCCAGCGACCGCTGAATACTATGGCACTGCAAAGACTTCCTGTTACCAGACCTACGCTCCTTGCGGTTAGAAAGCCTAAAAACTCTCAACGTGCAACGTGGTAACAACAAAAGTCTCACCCATGCCTTGACCGACTCTGGCATAGCCGCCACCTTATCCAGAGCAGTAGCTAAGGCCTGGGAAAACGCCATACGACAACTATGAGGGATGCTTTTGACAGTCGTGATAGAAAGGGAGAAAACACGGTCTAGGAGAACCTCATCCACCACAACCCCTCCCAAAGCAACAATTGCTCTCCCAACATGCGGCTTAGAAATCCCCACTATAAACTCCTCCACGTTACCCACAACCAATTTGAACTTTTCGATTCCATTTGCATGATGGCACGTCCGACTAAGAGTATTTAGGCGCATGCTCACCCCACATAACCATTGGCCCGAGACTTTTAAAGCCTCACCAACCGATACAAACAAATCACCATCTATAGAGACCGTTTCCTTCAAGGTCCCCTTTCGATCATCAGATGACAAATGAAGACTTTTAATATGTGCAACCAACCGAGCAAACCCCTTGGACCCTGGCTTCCCATCCGGGCAACAGTGAAACCCCCTAAATGGACACGGCCAAACACCCTTCGAGGAACATACCCACCTTTCTAACAAGGAATCAACATTGTCATTAAGAACACCTGACATAACCCACCCCACCAAATCAATCAGCAAGTTACTATTGAAATGACCCAAACAGCAACGTGCTGTTGAAATCGGGGCTGCTGGACTGAATTGAAAAAGGCCAAAAGCTTTAAATTTGAGAAAACTTGGCTGAGGCATTTCATCGAGCACTTGCGCAAAAGTTGAAACTTCATGCTTAATGGTACCCAAGGAAGCCAAATGAAGATGAAATCAACTAAACAAACAAGAAACCCGAAGCTTGGACCTGCTCATCTGAGAAGAAATTAGGGAAGATGAAGCCATGGAGGAAGACGACCTTGCAAATCGATCAAGCGGTCCAGACATCGACTTGCAGTTATCAAGAACCACTAATATCTCAGAAGGATCCCTCTATATCGGAAAGCAGCATCGTCGTTTTCACATGCGGTAGTGACCTTAAAATCAGAAATTTAACTCATGGTGTAACCAAACATGTTTACATACTAATAAAAGGAAGGAACTTACAACCTAATATGTTTACAACCTAATAAAAGGAAGGAACTTACAACCTAATATGATGACAAAGTTAAAAGGAAGGAACTTACAACCTAATATGTTTACATACTAATAATGAAGACAAACCAAATCAAGTGTAACCAAACAATCAGATTGCCTAATTAATTAGTAAAAAAAGCAATTAGCATAAATCAAGAACAAATATAGTATAGTCAAGTAGAGAGAAAGACTACCACATCATAAGTAAAAAAATATACACGAAATAGTATAAAAAGGAAGAGGACTTATCCTAATATTCTAATAATGAACAATTGTATACTTAGATTCCGCTACAACCATGAGATTTGGTACAAGAATAGTAACATGATGCAATACAAACCTAGTAAACAATAAACATAATATGTATAAATTCACCCATTATTACTTTTATACATACGATGCACCAATTAGAATTGCACCAAATGGAATCAGCCCTTAAAAGTAGGCTTGCTTAAATACTATACTTTCTACTTTGTAGGCTCGTAATTTTCATCTATAGAAGTTAGTTTTATGAGATCTAAATTCAACTTTCTATTAATTCATTCATAGAGTTGTATTCTAATTTATGTAGTCCATTTGTCATTTCCTTTATTTCTTAAGCAATATAACCCCCTCAAAAGCCCATATATCACAATGGATAATCTTGCTTAAAGATGTTGGCTAACAAAATGAAACCAATACTAATTTGATTAAGGACACCTAAATTATTCCACATAAACGAACATTTCTATGTGAAACTTAAAAGCTTATTGTGACAAAAGTTGTATATTGTGAAACTTGAAGTAAATAAAAAGATATATACCATTAAAGCCCAAAACTCTAGCTTATTTCACTATACTATTGGGCTGACTTTATTTGTATATAAGGTTTAGAATTACATGACATTAATATTTATCTAGAGTACGTGACATGTTGACCAACTTGAGTATTTAACATATTTACATAATCTAAGCCAAAAAACTACATAACGATCAATATCGTAGTATCACAACCAAGCGTGCACCCTTCAACATCCATCGAATCCCACAACTCGACACTATACATGTGTAAGTGTTTATAAATCAGATCAGAAATCAAGAAACACGAACCTTAGGAGTTTGATGTGATTAGCTTAAATTTTGCGATTAAACAATCATAACCGTCTAAATGATAATCAAGGATAAAGAATAATCACACCCTTAGTATATGTTTTCAATAGTATTTTGTAGAAAGAGCAATTTGCAAATGACATAAGTGGGTATGGGGTCTAACAAATAAAAGTCAGAGAACCCTACACAGTTACATCCACCCAACAACAAACATGCTTCCCACCAACCAAATATTGCATTCATAATTGCTATTTCATTATCATCATCTTCACTCCCCCACAAAATAATACTACAAAAATCACTTACATTTGTGACAAACAACATTTGGTATTCATTAAATTTGGTCAAAAGTGTTGTACCAAACATAAACACACAAACAAATTAACTTAACATACTAATTAATTGAATTTTCGATACAAAGCAAGATGATTAAGGTTTACAACAAAGGCAAAGAAGAAGTGATAAGTGTGGATCCAAGAAGACTGTTATCGGTTCTCGGGCTGCTTCCAGCACTGCTATTTGAAAAACAACCAAAACCCGTCTTTTGTAGGACCCCGGTTGGAGACAATGTCGATTGTTGGCTACTTTCCCAACCGTCAGTCATCAAATTTAGAGCCGATGGGCTCGTGTTTGTATTGTGGTTCAAGACTTCACCTAACGGGCCACCCAAAGAGGTTTCCCAAGAAACCGGGATCCAGTTTACTTGGTGTGACCGCTCATTAAACGGGTTGTTGGCGGTGTTGGTGGTGATTCCAACTCCTAATTCCATTCTTAGAGGTGAGAATTTGAGTCTTTCGGTTATCGGGGATGAATTTGATGACATGAAGCCGGTGGAAGACACGGGAATGGAAATTGAGAGTTGGGTTCGATCCGGCTGTGGCCAATCGTCCATGAATTGGTGAAGGGATTTTTTACCGCAATTGTCGGTTTTTTGTAACGGGTTGAGCAACGAGTCGGAGCAAACGAACCCGAACTCTGAAGGAACCGAATTCGACCCGTTTACGCCAATAGGTGATGGAATCTTTTCGGACCCCATGTTACCCTTGTTTAGGAAACTTCTGCACAAGATTCAAAGTTTTTAGCTAACAAACGTATCCGGTAATATCTTACTTATAGAAAGCGTCACAAACATACATTGTGAAAGTTTACCTATTAACTTGGTGTTGATTTTGTTGTTGTTGCAACTTGCTGATGACGGTGGAAGCGGTGGCCGCGGGTGCGGAGACCTTGGCGGCAACAGCGGCGGTAGGTCCGTTGGTGACGGAATGGCCGGTTTGGCCTTCCACAGGCTTTCTTGAACGATGGCGACCTCTGTTCATATGCCGTTCACAATATTTTTGATCCGTCACCGCGTCTCGAGAACACCGCCACTTCTTCCCGTCGGTTCTCCGGCACCGCCCCGGCTCCGGATCAGAATTGTTTGAAAAACCCATATGGAAACCACCCCATCCATCTGATTAAAAGTTAAAACAAACATCCACATTCAAAATCAAACATATTTCATAGTTTCCTTTAATGAAAGTCAAACAACTTGCACTCTTACACTAACAAATAAAAAACACAAAAGTTTTTAAAACCAATAAAGTCGGCTTAACCATTTCCATAACAATAAAGTCACCATATTTTATAAAGTTTTACAATAACTAAGATTAAACTTTTATAGTTTTTGTGAAGCGACTTACACGCGGTGTGCCGGAGATTAGTTCCCGGAAACGAGCAAAACGCTGCCGTTTCAAGGGCTTTTCTGATCGGAATCAACAGATTAGACGGAATTGGTGCATTAACAGTTATATATTTGTAGATCAAAGCTTGGTGTTCTAACTCCATCCACTGTGACGGTGTAAACACCCCTCTAACACCATAACCTGCAATCAAACCCACAAAATGTCACATTTAAGTCATCAAACCAAACAAAACACCTTCAGAATCAACAACATTTGCTTCAATTTCAACCCCAACATGAGCATTCACAAATGAAAAACCCCATCTCAAAATGAAGAAAAACAGAGCAAAAATCAGCACACAGTACCAGTATTCCACTGTGTGTTTGGTAAGGAAAAACTAAGCATATTCTGTGAATCAGAATAAAAAGAGCAACTGTTGGTTCTTTGTGGATGTAACAGCATTCCCTTTGAGAAATCATCTTGACTGATTTTAGGGATTTTTATGTCCCGCCATTGATCTTGATTTTGAGCAGTTGCAGAAGCAGAAACAGAGACTGAAAGAGACGGTTCTTGTTTGAATCTACAGGATTTGGGTTTGGGATCCAAATCAAAGACACAGTTGTTACTGTTTGTGTTCTGTGAACAGAGCAGACGATCTAAACCCCCAAGATCCATTGACCCACCACCGAATTCGAGTCTTTTTTTAAGATTTTTTGGTAAAAAGATGGAGAATTGGAGTTATTTGAGCAAAGAGTGTATGTGAACAGAGAAGGAACATTTTAATGGGTCTTGTGCGTGCGTGTTTTGGTTAAAGATTTTTTTGGGTGCATATGGAAGGAGGATATCATTTATGGAAGGCGGAGAGAGATGCAAGATATAAAATCTATTTTAAAATTGCAGAGAAATTGACACTAATTTTGATAAATTAGATAAGAATATTCAATTTTATTTTATTTATTTATAATATATTATAATAATATTAAAATGGTAAAAAGATAATTTTACATAACTATACAAGTTTATGTAATTAAAATTTTTTAAAATATATTTTAAATAGATACAATCCTTCAAATTAAAATGAATACTGACAAATTAAGTTAGTTTACCTTTAATTTTTTTAATTGCGTTTGAAGCTACCATAATAAATATAAGATTAAGTTTGTATTATTGGCAAAATTCATACTTGTAATTCTTTTTAGAAAAAATAATGAACCTAGAATATAAATACATTAATGCTAGTAAAAAGGATGCAATGTGCAGGGAAATGATCAACTGAGCTTATTATAAGAAACCTAAGAGGGATTACAAAAAATTTCATAATCGTCGCAAACGAACTTCGATTCAACTCATTTTAGCGGCGTTGGAACCGTCTTGTCAAATTCTACGATCTTAGCTTTTGGGTTTAGATTTTAGGGTTTAGCTTTTGGAGTTTAGCTTTTGGAGTTTAGCTTTAGGTTTTTTGAGGTGGGAAAGAGTTCGACGAGAATAAATAAATATATTTAAACCCACAATCTCATATCTTTTTCCACCAATACATTCTGATCTCTTTCTCAATACACTCTAAATTTCTATTTTATTTTTCAAACATACAAAATGGTGAACCCCGCAGATTTATATTCTGATTCTTCTGATTCGACCGACGGATATGAGTTGTTCATAACAACGGTTGGAGCCGCGGTAGAACATTATACTCAACAAATTGCTAGACTAATTCAAACGAGAGCTTAATACACCGTGACCGTGCAACGGGTCACAAACTCTTAGTCAAAGATTATTTCTGTGATGATCCGACGTATAAAGACTACCAGCTTACACGTCTTTTTTGCATGTGTCACAATCTTTTTCTACGAATATGTTACGATCTTGAAGGACATGATGAGTCTTGTCAACAAAAATATGACGCCAGAGGCACACTCGGTTTTTCAAGCCTGCAAAAATGTACATCCGTGGTACGTCAACTTGAGTACGACATTTGTGCAGATTCATGGGATGACTGTTTAAGAATGTTCGATAAAACGTCACGTGACAATCTGAACTATTTTTGTAAATGTATGTTTTTATTTATTTTATATTTTTCATATTATTTATGTATGTTATTATAATTTTGTAAAATATTTTAACTTTACAAAATTATAGGTAGTATTCGTCTATACTGGGAAAAATATATGCGGATGCCGAATTTTACCGATGCTTAACAACTCTATGACTTTCATAAGGAGTGACATGGTTTTCCCGGTATGCATGGCAGCATCGATTGTACACACTGAAAGTGGGAAAACTGTCCAACTGCATGGTGATGCCAATTCCAACAAGGCGATCATCCGAATCCCAGTACTATGCTAGAGACAGTATCATCTCAAGATCTCTGGATATGGCATTCGTTTTTTGGTGTAGAGGGGTCGAACAACGATATAAACGTTTTAGACCAATCTTTGGTTTTTAATGACATTGAAAACGGAACTGCCCCCGGATGTTCATTTTATTGCAACAACACGTTCTACAAATACGGGTACTATCTTAGTGATGGTATTTATCCTCCGTATGCTACGTTGGTTAAATATTTTAGAACACAAGACGATGATAACGATAAGCGTAACTACTTTAAGAAGCGCCAAGAATTAGCTCGAAAATATATAGAACGAGCATTTTTCCTTACAAAGAAGTGGCATATAATTGCCCACCCAACACGTGCTTGGAAGCCCAACAAAATAAGAAATGCAATCTATGCTTGTTTGGTTCTACACAACATGATTATAGAAGACCAAAGTCTCGCCTTTTGCGAATACTATGAGGACCCGGATGAGAACCAACATGTCGAGATCATTGATGCCGAGAGACAAGCAAATCACGCTGACATCCGCAACGAAGAAGTTCACATAAACCTCAAATCAGATTTGGTTGAACACCGTTGGAACAACTGCCCAAGAAGTATGCGAGAACCAACCGTGCCAAACGTGTGATTTCTATTTATGTATTTTGTTTAATTAATTTGCATGTTTAATTTAAGTGTTTTTTTAAATTATGTATTTTTTAAGAATATTTGAATGTTTAATTATGTTTTTATAATTTTTTTGTAATTTTTTTAGTTTTAACATTTATCTTAATTAAAAAAATCAGTGATTAAACTAATCATTAAAACTCTCTCACCCCACTCACCCATTACAAACTTGAAACATCACTAAGGTGATGACACTTTCTCTCCTGTGTGGCATCATTTGTCATTGACGCGTCATCACCCTCACTCACCTATTACGCATAGTCTTGTTGTAATAAGAGTTTTTTTAAAAACTTATAACTGCCTCAAACAAATTTACATTAAACTTATTTTAGCGGCGTTTGAACCATCATGTGGAACTCTACTATATCGCTTTTAGGTTTAGCCTTTGCGTTTAGCTTTTGGGTTTAACTATTAGGGCTTAGATTTGAGTTTTGCTTTTGGGTATTGATTATAGGGTTTAGCTTTTAGGTTAATTTTTTTGGTTTAGCTTTAGTGTTTTGGTTTATAATTAAGCTTTTAGGGTTTAGATTTTAATGTTTATCTTATAATATTTAACTTCTAAAAATTTGGTTTTAGAGTTTTACTTTAGGTTTAACTTTAAACTTTAACATGTGATGGTTTTAACATTTAAGATTTACCTTTTAAGGTTTAAATATTAAACATTAGGATTTTAGTTTTCAGCTAACTATTACTTCTTATTCGTCATTGTTTTTTAGAAAAGTATCTTTAAGGTTTAAGATTTTATCGAGCTGGTTTTAATGTCGATAGAATGTGTTCAATCGATTATGAGTTTCTCTAAATTTCTCTTATACATTTTAGAATAAGTTTCCTATTTATAATAATAAAAGATTTATAAATAATAAATTATAATATTAATTCTCTAATATCAAGACTAATCTTTGATGAGAGAAAAAAAGAAACCATCATCTTAACATCATCGTCGTTCTCATGATCTCATCTGCTCTCCTCATTTCTTTCTCCTCCCTTCTCATTCTCCCTCATATACCTCGTACGCTCATGTATCCCTTTATCCCTTGGATGAGTATGGACGAAACTCTCTCTTTTCGTCTCACATAACTATCTCCTCCACCTAGCATTCACATTAGACCTAGATGTTCCGAATCTCCGTGTTGGAGTTGCTCTAGAATGTGAAACAAATTACTTCTATTATATCAATTGAATAATGATTAATATTTGAAGATACCTAAAATAATGCCTCCATATATGATATATGAGAAAAGTGAATATTAGGCAGTTGCGCATTTAAGTTACATGTGAAACCATTAAAAAACTACATGTTTTAGATTAAATTAATATAAAAATGACTTGAATCTTCTTTGCTTGGTTCATCTCCATCATTTTGTATATATTTCATATAAAAAAGACACATCAAAAACCTTATAATCCAAATTTAATTTTATATCAAATATATGAAGTCAAAAAGAGGAACGATGATGAATAAAAAGTAGTGTAAAATTACATGAATCGATACAAAAGAACTAAGGAAGGAAGATTCAAGTTAGCTTTTACGTTGATCTTATCTAAATGACGTAGTTTTGAATGGTTTTGCATGTACATTAGATGCGCAACAACCTCATATTTAATTTCCTCATGATATATACATTTTCTAAAGTTATGAATAAATTCCCCTAAACCGTAAAAGCTAACATATGGTTCGACAAGATGGTTCTAACGCCACTAAAATAAGTTCAATCGGAGTTCGTTTGAGTCGGTTATGAGAACATTAAAATCCTTCCTACAATTCCTACAATAAGAAGCTTTCCTATTTAATCCTAACCCCTAACAAACAATGCCTAAACTTAGATAAAGCAAATATTTTAGTATTGGGTATGATTAACGAGTAGTGAATAAAAAATCTCATCTGGAAGTCATGTTAACTCACCACTCTCTTTAATAAGAATAGAAGAAGTGGTTTTTTAACCATTCGAAATAGCCTACATTCAACCATTTCATGAGTGTGAGCTCACTTGAACCGGCTCATGACACTCTTTCACAGAGGATACCAGTTGATTTGCTTGTTGATATCATTAACAGTTAATATTTTGGCCGTTCAGAAAGAAAAAAAAAAGTTAAATTTTTCTTATTTTTTCTACAAATCAATTTAATGCTTATTTTATCTCTTAAATTTTATGATAAATATACAATACTTAAAAATGACTTGTAAACATTGATATTTATTTCATAAGTTAAAGATGTCGTTTTTTTCATTTATTTAAGACAATAGGAATTGGATGTGTTAACGTGGAGCATTATTAAAAGGTTTTTAATGAGCACCATGTCAGAAAAAGATATACACTTACTTATTTAAATTTTTCAGGATAATAGTTAACAGATTTTGTTATTATCTTTCTTAGAAAACGTTATGTATGTTTGAAGAGAAAAGGAAATTGCTATCTATATTTAGAAATTTGTTTGATAATATATAAGGCTTTTTTTTAAACGAGTGGAATGCAACATTTTGGTTTTAACAGAAGAAAAGGTATTGATATTTACTATAAAAATATGGTCATAATTTACCTCATCATTTAAAACGCATGCATGTTAGTTAATGGAGATGTGACACATCAGGAGAACCACTTTTGGTAGGGAAACCAAACATTATTGCTCTATAGTTTTCCCTTTCTTACCCTTCCTCTTCATCATGCCCAACAATTACAATCCCTCGTCTCATCAAAACTCATAAAACAACCACATTTAGGTTTGGATGACAATATTACAATCAGTAGGTTTGAAACATGAGGAATTGATCAACTAAATATGGACCTTATTCTAATAAACCTAAGAGAGATTACAAAAAACCTTATAACCGTCTCAAACGAACTCCGATTGAACTCATTTTATCGGCGTTGGAACCATCTTGTCAAACTCGATGATCTTAACTTTTAGTGGTTAACTTTTCGGTTTAGCTTTTAAGGTTTAACTT
>WOUH02000031.1:543770-558388 GCA_009936405.2 Stevia rebaudiana | reverse complement strand
CCCCCCCCCCCCCCCCCCCCCCCCCCCCGGGGGGGGGGTCCGGGACAGGGTGATACGTGAGTAGACACCGGATCTCACCTAAGAGAAAGGAGAAGAAAAAGAGGTATATCCCACAAGGATTATGTTTAATCTTAAACGTATAATTGCAAAAATAAATTCCAATCTATGATTATTTTACAGATTCAGTTCCTAATCGTTAAACATTTTGAAATTTAATCTAGAATATCCGTAAAACTCCTAAATATTGGTATTTTAAAAGCGAAATTTCGGTATCAATTCGATCTTACAAACTTAAAATAATGATGTAAAGGTCAAAACGAATATATAATCTGCCGGTTTCGACTTCAAACTTCTTAGAACTATTCTCCCACGTGACACCAAGTGGAGTTACTTAGCGGCATTCCCGTATTATTTATATTACTATTTCCTATTTGAAAACACTTACAAAGATGAAAATTAGAAGAATGTTTTTTTAATAAAACAAACAATATACTAATTTTACCCACCTAATTATTTTTCAGCAAAATAGAGCTTCGTCGCGTGTTGTTACGATCAATCCGACCAGTTTATTATGATTCGTCTTGAGAAATTTTTAAGTATAAAACGAGGACACAAAAGCATACAAATAGAATAATGCTACCAACGCGTTGTGGTGACAAAGTGAAAAAACTCATGTCAAAGCTACCGTCATTCTGCAACAAAATCCTAAACGTATGTGGTTTTAAAAGTGAGTATTATCACGTCGTAAAACCACTTGTATATATATGTAAGATTGTATATATGTAAGAGGAAACTCAATTAAGAATATCATTTAATACCATTAATAATAAGAATTGAATGCTTATTTTGTTGAAACGTTCAAATAGTTAATCATTGCTAAATTCTTTTTACTAAATCGCTATCTAGCAAAAAACCTGGATACAATTTTTGAACTTGTTTTAAAAACAGAAATAAAAATCAAACCTCCTTATTACATTCCGAAACATCTTCTTCTTCAACCCCTCCTTTCTCTCTCTCTCTTACACACACACACACACAATCACACATTAGTTCACTGTGTGCAAATCACCGTCTTCTTCATCTGTGTGTTATTACATTTTCGCTTACATGGCGGATTCAACCAAATACATACCCATTAATGGAAGAACTCTGGTTTCCGACTTGAAGTTAAAGAACATCTTTTCTTTTCGAACCAGAACAACAAGAGCTTTTGTTTATGTATTTGTCGCCATTTTCGTCGCTGTTACGTTTTTCTTAGCGTTTAATCCTTCATCAGATCCTTCTTCTCCATGGTTCACCAATATTTTCACTGATACAAACATGCATACATGTATAAAAGCCAATGATACAACAAGTTCATCGTCGTCTGATGCTAGATCTCAAATTTCATCAATTTATTCATACTTTTTCCCTAATTCATCGGAATCAAATCGAAGTTCCACCGTTTCCAGATCTTATACCGCGAATCTTGATCCTCCAAATGTGATCATGGATGCCCCAAATGATCAAAAGCAGCCTCAAAGTAGTGGGTCGAACCAGACGGTCCAGACCACAATCGGGTCTCCACCGTCTCAAATTGGTTCGAACCAGACTGCAATTGGGTCACAACATCATCAGGGTTCGAACCAGACAACAATTGTGTCTCCACCGTCTCAGTCAGTAACGAACCAGACGACTAAAATGGTGTCCAATTTAACAACAGAATCTCGGAAATCAGTACCAAATAATATTACTGAAAATAAAGTGAAACCAAGCAAAAAACCAGAGTCAGTGCCGACATCTTTGGTAAATGGTACTGCAAGTGGGCCCGGAGGGAATAATGTTACTTCTTTAGAAAAGAAACAGGGGAATAATGGAATGAAACAGGGGATTGAATATTTGGTGAAGAATTTAGTAAACTGTGATTTGTTTGATGGAGAATGGGTTATGGATGAATCATATCCGTTGTATAAACCCGGTTCTTGTTCATTGATCGATGAACAATTCAATTGTTTCTCCAATGGTAGGCCTGATTTAGGGTTTCAAAAGTATAAATGGAAACCCAGAGGTTGCACTTTACCAAGGTATGCTAGATTTCATACTCAAATCTTCAGTTTTTATAAATTATTGCTTTTGGTTTCTTGATGGCATCCAATGTTCTCGAATTAATAACATGATCGGTAAAAATTTAAACGATAGTTAGTTTTGACAGAAACTACTCGATCTAGTTCTTAATTCTATTTATGGGTTATTTAACTCAAAATTTGTATTTTAGCTCTGCGTTTTAAGTTTTAACTAAAATTCTTGATATTAATTTTGAGTTTTCATTCAAAATTTTAATTTTTAGTTATGGGTTTTAACTTAATTTTATTACAGCATGGGTTTCAACTCAAATTCTTGAATTTTGTTATTGCTTTAACTCAATTCTTGATTTCAACTATGGGTTTTAGCTCAAATTCTTGATTTTGTGGTTTTATTACAGTAAACACTTGATTAATTATGAACTTGTTTTTGCATAGGTTGGATGGAAGTAAAATGCTCCAATTATTAAGAGGAAAGCGATTGGTTTTTGTTGGTGATTCACTGAACCGAAACATGTGGGAATCATTAATCTGTATCTTAAGAAACTCAGTTAAAGACAAAACAAAGGTTTATGAATCTTCAGGAAGACACCATTTCAGATCCGAAGCTTCATATGCTTTTGTTTTCAAGGTATATATCACTCTATTTTTATTATAATCGGCCTTTTTGTTAAATTGTTAAAAAATTGCTTAATTATTCATATTTTGGTATCAATTTATAGGATTATAACTGCACAGTGGAGTTCTTTGTAGCACCATTTTTAGTTCAAGAATGGGAAAATAAAGATAAAAATGGAACAAAAAAAGAAACTCTTCGACTCGATTTGATCAGCAGTTCAGCTGAGCAATACAAAACCGCAGATGTTGTTGTCTTCAACACCGGTCATTGGTGGACTCATGACAAAACTGCTAAAGGGTAATAATAATCTTGATACATTTCTATAAAAAAAATGTTAAAATTATCAATTAAATTGTAGAAATGACTCGTGTGCGGTTTATAAAATTTACAGGCAAGATTATTATCAAGAAGGTAGCCATGTTTATAAAGAACTCAATGTTTTAGAGGCGTTTCGTAAGGCGATGACAACATGGGGAATGTGGGTTGATGCTAACATAAACCCGACCAAAACTTCAGTTTTTTTCCGAGGTTATTCTGCATCCCATTTCAGGTAAAAATACACATTTATTATCCATCCAAACATTTCAAGAAAATATTATTATTATTATTATTTTGTACAAAAGTATATGTTTTGAAGAAGGGTAAAGAAAACTAGTAAGTTTTTTCTTTGCTTTTTAAGTTTAGTTGATAGTTAATCATCATTATAATAATATTTACAACTTGGGTTTTGGATAACAATCAAAATTTCCAACAAGAAAAGACATAAATACATTCTTGTTACATCAACATACCATCTACACTAGGTATTATATTTTCGACATTTACGATTAGAATATTCACGTTTTTATCTTTTTCTATTTGGACAGCGGAGGACAATGGAACTCGGGTGGAGCATGCGATCATGAAACCGAACCCATCAAGAACACAACTTATCTTACACCTTATCTCGACAAAATGGTCGTTTTGGAGAAAGTTTTTAGAGGAATGAAAACACGCGTATCGTATCTTAATATCACAAGATTAACGGATTTTCGTAAAGATGGTCATCCGTCAATCTACCGAAAACAACATTACACCGCGGAAGAAATAAAATCACCATTGCATTATCAAGATTGTAGCCATTGGTGTTTGCCGGGTGTTCCTGATGCTTGGAATGAAATCCTTTTTGGTCAACTTTTGGTCAAACAATACCAAAGTAAACAAAAGATGTGATTTAAAGTACTTTTTTTTTTAAAAGAAGATAGTATAGAATACAAATAAGAATATAGTCGTTTTGTTTTTAGGTTTTCTTTTGGAGATTGTTGTTTATATTTGTAAAGAGAAGGCTTTGTTGATTATAAATTGAATAGATGGTTGGTTGTTATTTGTTGCCAGCTTTAATCTTCAAATTGGTGTTCTAATGTTTAAATATTAATATGTTGTTGAACCATCTGAAAAAAAGAATAATCTGAGTAATATTATTATGAGTACTAATGCTATGTATGACTAGAAAGAATGAAGTTTATGAAAAGACGAACCTAACTTATTAAATATCCATAAGATATCAAATTCATTACTTTTTTTAATAGAATTAAAAAAATTAAAAAGGTAATCTTTCGTTTTAAGTTACGTATTAACTATCTGAGCTGACGTTTTTTGATGCGCAGTAAACGTAAACTTAAAAAAAAGGTAATAACGTATCTAAAATTAAAAAATAATTAATTTTTTTAATCTGCCATATATGATTGGAAAGTTTGATTCCAAAATTTTATAATCTTTCACATGGGGTGTTCAGTCGCGTCCTTTACTAATTAAATCTGTGTGATTAGACTATTAAAATTTGGTTTAAAATTATTTAATCTATAGAAAATAAACTAGAGTTTTACTCTTCAAATAACGTTTTATTTTATAAATCACAAGAATATGTTAGAAAAAGGGTAACGTACAGTTGTGTCTCATACCGACGTACGTTTTCTTCTAGACCCTCTAATTGGACACATCATATATATGAAGCTTACATTCTATCACGTTAATTTTGTTTTTCAACCAAATTTTGGATTTCATATACTTTCATACTATATAACATTAAATGACAAAATACACATTTATATTAATACTTCATTTTTCAACTTTCAGAGACCAAACCAAATGCAAGTTTCAAACACAAGTTCACAAAGGTTTTGCACCTTACTATTGATGTATACACCAGCCACACAAAGACTTTCCAACTGAAGTAGTAAAATCTCGATCAAAAGGAAATTTGAGTGTAAAACATTATTTTATCGATCTATAACAGAAAATTCAGTTGGTAGAAGGATCAATACAGACACATGACCTTATATAGGAGACGATTCTAATACAAATGGTTATTTTCGTGATCAAACTAATCAATGATTAACACAGGTGATCCACACCTCTTAATTGAAAACTATGTAAAATAAAACTATAGGGTAAAAGAGAAAAACCCATGATTGCTGACTTTTTTGAGTTTAACACACTTTCACATGTTTCCTTTAAATCGAAGAACTTTGATAAGTTTTAATATTTAAATGACATAATACCATTATATAAAGAATTTTATTATTTTTAATTTGAGTATAATATTGATATAGTTTTTTTTTTTTTGATTTTTTTACGTGATACGTTTTTTATTATATACGTTGTCGGTGATTATACACTTGGTCCAAAATTTATGTTAGTGTATTTGGTTGTCCATAAATTTTACATACCATAATCCATGATTACGTGTTGACGTTTATAAACTTACCTGTTGTACACATCGCATATTGTGATTGCATCCTACGCTACACACGAAAACAATTAAGTATATATGCATCTTAACTTTTGATATTAACAATTTTAAAAAGAAAACCGTATACATCGCAGAAACACTTGTACTATTGGACAAGCATTAGGTTAAAACTTTTATGTGATTCTTGCGGTTTTTGTTTAAAACTACTTTATGCTAAGTGTATTTTATTTCTTGCATCCAAAATGGTTAGATTTTTTAGTTTAATGGCACACGTGGTATGTGAAAATATGAAGAACGTTCGGCTTCTATGGATCGAATATATATATTAACTAACTAATATTATTCGCATAGTAAGAATATTATAATTAACCTTAACGAAATATATAGCGATTAAATAATGAAGTGGTATATATATATTAGAAAGCAAGCTAAGGTTATAAAATGATAAGAAGCAGCGTCGGTGATCCGGTGATTTGTGGGGTCTTCACCGGGGACAAGAAGCGTCACCGACGAAAAATAACACCACAACTTTCTGAACGCACACCGAAGCTTCACAACATGTACACCACATTTTCAATGCATTATTTCCAGTTCATATATCAATTTCATTTTTAATGCAAGACTTCAATTATACGGACTAATACATATCAAAACAGTCTGTATAATACATAGATTCGTTTTCTAATTATATGCAAAATGACAATTTAATTGTATAGTATGTTAAAACACAGACATCATTTAAACAGAAAAAAACGTATGAATATAATGCACAATTAAGTTGATGTTACTAACAAAGTAACAAATTAGAATTGTATAGAATTATATTATTTTACTACCCGTGTACAACACGGGGGCGTATTATAACTAGGATTAATATGTAATTATATGTAAAATAAACAGATACAAATAATATAAATATTTTTAGTATGTATAAAAAATGAGTTACAATTTACAGGGTTTAAAAAGAAAAGTTTGAAAAAAATAAAAAGTCTATTGACCCGTGTCTGCATTTATTGTATATCTCATAGGATTATAATATTAGAATTCCCGAAATCGGGGTTTTATAACGAAAGTTTGAAAAAAATTGAATTTTATGTTTCATAATTGAATTTAATGTTTTATAACTGTCCAACAATCAATTGTCACGTGTCATAGAATTTAATAAGAGGTGACACGTGACAGATTGTTACTCTTTTATTAGAAATGATATATAAATATTGACATAACGGATATTTTAAAATTAGAAGATGCAACGATCAAGATTTATTACTAAAGAGATGGTGGAAACAAGTCACAATTCAAATTTAAGGTATGGGTCCTGTGTTTTCAGTGACATCAAATGTAAACATCCTTATCCTAGTGTGAAGAGTTAAATTCCTTTTTGGTCCCTATGGTTTACCTAAAATTGTTATTTTCATCCAAATTTTGAAATCTTGTCATTTTTGTCCCTAGGCTTTCATTTTCTTGCCATTTTCGTCCCTATGGTTTTCATTTTCTTGTCATTTTAATCCAATACCTTAACACAATTCACTTGTTCATTGGACTAAAATGGCAACAAAATGAAAATCACAGGAACGAAAATGATAAGATTTCAAAATTTGGATGAAAATAGCAATTTTAAGTAAACCACAAGGACCAAAACAGAAATTAACTCTAGAGCGAAAGCAATGAATAAAAAAAATCATGTTAACATTATTTTTGGATTTGGAACTAATTGGAAGGGTTTTGAGTCAACAAACTCATGATTTGTTTCAAGTTTCACCTAAAATGAGCAATAAAGATAGAATAGTGGATTGACTAAGTCTTAGATGTCAGAAACAAGTTAAGAACTTCAAGTATCTGTTTAAACATGTTTACAAACTAAGTTTCGCTTTTTTGTTCATAAAATTCATTGAATGAGTTTTAAGCTTATGCGGCCCCACATGGGTCCACGTGGAATACCCAATTTTTAGGCTAATCAATAACGTTATGGTCACCATCGTATGCTTACGATGCTAAAACTCGTATGAAATTACATATAACACCTTATGGCGCTAGGGGTGAGCAAAACCGGATATCCGGAATTTCGGATATCCGAATTTCAGATATCCGGAATATCCGAATTTCGGATATCCGGAATTTCGGATATCGGATATCCAAAATTCCGGATATCAGATTTTGGTATCCGAATCCGAATCCGAAACTTCGATTTCGGATATCCGAAGTTTCGGATTCGGATACCCGAATTATTATCCGAAAATCTGCATTTTTTTATTTTATCAGTAATTTCACATCACCAACACCTAGGACCTATTACGATGGAACATAATTTCACAGTTGATGAAGAATTGAAGATATGAAACCATTAAAACAATTTAATTTGTGAAAGAACAGGAAGATACTAAAGCCTCATAAAGTTATAAACTATTCAATACCTATTCAATCTAAGAACAGGAAGATACTAAATGCGACTTGTGAGTTGTGAAGGCTGAATCCGGGATGTCGACCATCGACTGAATAGAGGCTGTCGACTATCGATTGAAGAGTTGAAGTCGTCGACTAAAGATTGGACACTTGAACTGCGGCTGGGTTCAGACCTTCATCGAAGAAGAAGAGGACTGAGTTGAAAGAGGCGGATTTGAAATTGAAAATCTAGGGTTAGGATTTAGGAACTTAAAATTCGTATATACCTTTAACGCTGAGAAACAGACATCGGATAATTTTAAAAGTATTTTTTTATTAATATTTTCGGATATTTCGGATATCCGAATATCCGAAAATTCTTAAAATTCAAATCCGAATCCGAATTTTCGGATATCCGAAAATTCGGATATTTCGGATTCGGATTCTCGGATATTTTCGGATTCGGATTCTTTGCTCACCCCTAGTACAAGGTACCGGGTTCACTGAAACCCACCGCCTTTCAAATATTTAATAGGAATTATATTTTTCGTAAGTTTAAAAAACTATGTGAACCCATATAACCATATATATATTTGGGTGAATCCATACGTATAACTTCATCCAGCCTAATGGTAAGCATCCTTGAGTTTGCCTTCGAGGGTCTTGGTTTTTAATCCCTTTATATTTTATTTAAAAAAAAGTTAACAAAATTTTAGGATTTTAACCCTTTACTTATCAATTTTTTGTTGGTCCTCACCTGTCTTGAGATTTCTCCAACATTTCACTTCTTTCTCTCTAGAATCTAGATGATGAACTCTCTAGAATCTAGATGATGAACCAAGCTATCAGCTGCAATCATTCAGCTTATGTTGTTGAACGAACTCTCTTTCCTTAGTTTTGTACTTGTGTGTATTTTATCAATCGTATTTGCATACTTAAAAAACATATATGAATACATTACATTATGTTTCTTGTTTATCTCCCATCTTATATCACTTTCTTTGTCGTTACAGCTAAGATTAATCAATCTCATAATAGTTATTATATTTAAATCAAGCTGAAAAAACCAACTAAAATTCAACCATGTTTCAATATATTTTAATGATAAAATATATACTCACATTGGATTGGAAAATTTACTTAAATTTGAGCAACTTTTGGAAGACAATTAAACTTAAAATGATCTTATTGTAGTTTAGTTCGCATAATCTTTTGGTGGGAGTGGAATTTATTAAAGGAAGTAGATTATTAAGAAATTATAAAAGAATATTATCATTTGTTTAGTTGATGGAATACCATGGAATTATTTGACATTGTAGAAAACTAGAGGGGTGAATAGGCTTTTTTTTCTAAATTACTTTTGTTGAAAATATACGAAGAACT
This sequence comes from Stevia rebaudiana, assembly GCA_009936405.2. Taxonomy (NCBI): domain Eukaryota; kingdom Viridiplantae; phylum Streptophyta; class Magnoliopsida; order Asterales; family Asteraceae; genus Stevia; species Stevia rebaudiana. The sequence goes on along the minus strand of WOUH02000031.1, from coordinate 549,213 downwards.
AATGAATCCAAACAACTAAGAAACAAATGAACAACTGATGCACTTCCTTTTGGTGTTGATACATAATCTCAAAATATTGATGGTATAACAACTGAAGGTCAAGAACTGATCCCAAGTTAATGAGGAACAACGAGAGCAAGACTTTACCCATAAGAAACCAAGGATCCTTATATCCTCAAACAACTGAGTCAAAAGGACTTGTTTGTGGCTAAACCTCGGGTTGATACAAGCCTTACATATCACCCATATTGCGGTTATAGCAACAGAATGGACAACCATGCGCCATCTCTATGAACCACGAACGTAACTATGAATCCCCACGATATCGCGAATGTCAAAAGCATATATTGGAGAGACTCTACACCATTTAGAAAATTCTCCCCACAATGTTTGAGCAAGGCCGCACGATATGAACTGTTCAACCGTTTCGGTAGCATTATTACAAAAACTACATAATGATGGCTCACACGTGATGTTTAGCTTTGCCAATGCCTCCAAAGTTGGAAGAAGATTTAGTTCAGCTCTCCAAGCCACAAAATTCACCTTTTTTGGCACCTAATTATTCCACATAAATTTGAAATTTGGCTCGGTATAATTAAAGGCCCTTATATTCACTTTGAGGTTCTTAACCGAGAAACAACCCAAACTATCTAGAGCCCCCCCCCCCCCCCCCCCCCAAAAAAAAAACGATCAGCCTTGTCGTTTAATGCGACTGATCTAATGATGAAGGCAAGATCATGTAACTCGTTCATTTCCACTATCGTGGCATGAGCATACCTCCATAGAGGCTTCCAAAACGTGTTACCATTAGTTTGAAATAATCGATCAGAAATATGACAATGTTTGGAAGGCTCTAGAGCAAATAAATGAGGGAAATGGTTGGAGAGAACATCTGGACCAACCCAACAATCTAGCCAAAAACGGATTTTTGTTCCACTGCCCAAAATGCCCTTGATTGCTTTGCCCAAGTCGATGCCTACATGTTGTAGATTTGTGTTAATTTTGTAGATTTTCTTCCATAGACCCGAGTTAGATATTTTTGCTGGTATAGGACTCTAGTGGATGGAAGTGTGGTGTAGAGACCAAATCACCTTTCTCCATAGCCCGTTATCTTCTTGCTTTAACCTCCACCACCATTTTGCTAGCATAGCAATGTTGGTTTCTCTAAGAGAACCAAAGCCTAGCCCACCTTGGTATTTTGGTTTTGTCACTTTCTCCTAAGCAAACCAATTTATTTTTGCAATGTCATTAGCCCCGCCCCATAAGAATATCCTTCTTCATCGGCACAACCGCAACCACAAATGTAAATAAACACTCATGCGTTGGTATTATAATTGGAAATCGAGAAAAAGAACAAAAAAAGGATATGATTTGAGAGACTTCCCACGGCGCGTCTCCAATCACGAGTAACGCTCACGGGGATGATGGTTTGTCCTTTCCTCGCCACAGTTATGCGCATACATAGGATTCGCTTGGAGATCTTGAACAACGAACAACAATGGTATATCGTGGGATCAGAGACTCGATGGCTGACACGTTAACTGAAATAAGATTAGCAGCAAAGGTTATGGTGCAGTAACTCTCCAATTATTAAGATCGGTGAAAAACAAAGCTTCGGTGACAGAGCCAATCACAACCGTAGTGTTGGCAATGGTTATGTTGCTTTTGGGTTAGACCACCGACCTTACGTGAGGTTCCTCCTTCATGTTTAGATGCGAGTTCGATAGGGTTTGGGTGTCTCCTATGGCTCTTCAAAACCGGATGAACCTGTGACCTTTGGCCTAAGGTAAAAACTTAGCATCTATGCCTGCAATTCTCCGATCTAATCATTTTGCTTTTCATGTTCAAGTCTCATGTTTTAATCAACCGATAAGAGATTTTTGGGAGATCCAGTTGACATTTTGTGGTCTTAACTCTATTAAAATTTGATTTAGGATGTCATATTAAAATATGGTTTGTAAACAAACAGATCGGTAGATTCTTTTTGAGCTATTCATGTCGATCCCAACAATCCCGGTTCTTGGTCAATGAGGTCAAATCTGGTCAACGGAGCCAATAGTAGTAAACAACGGAAACCAAGTGATCAGATAATTTTGTGATGCAAAAACGAGTCCTTAATTGTATTTGGATCTAAAAAATTGTTTAAGATGATCCTAACTATTCGTGACAACAAACCGACACCGAAAGGTATATCCGCACACCAAAACTCATTAATTACCATATTATCTTGAATCGTGCATTAATTTTTTTATCGAATCTCACGCTTTAAAGGCTTGAACCCACCATAACAATATAAATATTATTATTAGTTAGTAATAATTATGAACGAATCAGTTATAACAATGAACACGCGTACGTCGTTAGATTCAATGAATATAAAATGAATCAACCGTTTAACGACCATATAATGGATTGTTTAGTAACATCCTTTTTGCGGAGCGCGCACATAATATATATTTGTGTGGAGTGTGGACCCTCGAGTGGCAAAAATTAAATTACACTAGTTTTAACGTTATTTTACTTATTTTAGTGAAAATAACGTTAAAAGTGTGGGTTGACAGTTAGTCAGACATCATGAACTGAGGGTCTCACTGGATACGATAATAATGATGATAATGAATTGTTTCGTAATGTCTGCTTGTAAACGTTAGAGACTATTTTTATTATTTTAGAAAGGCAGGGGCCAATTAAAAGTTTAGGCAAACACCAAGGCTCTTTAATCAAATATCACTTTCTATATCTTTGAAGAAACGGAAGCCAGCCTAAACTAACGGCGTCTATACAACACGCCTTCAATTTAGGCATCACATCTTATATATGACACACCCAAACACATCTAACGTACGCTACACAGAGAGAATCTTCCGTCTCACTCATCTAATCTAGGGTTTCTTGTTCATCGATCATCATCCCAACCTAAATTCCCCAATTAGATCTAAAAATCCAAATCTAAAACTCACTGATCGTTCATCATCATCACCATCTTCATCACAGATCTAAAAAATTTCGCCCTAATTTGTTTTTTTTCAAACAACTGATCAATATCAGTTATAATTTAGATAAATTGAGACGCATAAACAACTGATGTATACGTAAATGAATCTGTACACTGAACAAGAATAAATCGAAGAAGGAGGGGTAAAAGAGAAATCATCGTCAAGATTTCTGAAAATTTTCTTTTTTTAATCGATCTTTAAAGAAGTTGATTTGAAGGTAAAATATGTTTAAATCGGTGGTGGCTGTTTACGATGGGGAAAAACTACTTGGTGATGTTGAGGTTTACTTTAATCATCATCTGATGAATCAGAACATGAACTTGAAGGATAAAATCAGGATATCTTACTATTCAACACCAAGTGAGAGATGCTCACCACTTGCTGTACTTTATACGATTACTTCACCACCATCTAGGGTTTGCTTAAAAATGGAGTGCAAGAACACCATCAACACAAACTCGCAACTTAATCTTTTGCACTCTACATGTCTTGGGGAAAATAAGGTATATTTACACAACCTAATAAAAAGCAGATTAACAAGAAGAAGATGACATACTATTGAATTTGAAACTAAAATTGAAATTTAAAGTTGAATCGAAACCTTAATTTTGGATTTAAAAATTTTATTTTGAGGACTTTGGTGGACAAAGATGAGACCCTTAAAAGAACTCATAAAATTGGAACCTTGATTAAATAAAAATTTGCCGTTAAAACTAAATAAAAATTGGAACTTTGAACTTGATGAAGAACCCACATAGTGACTGATTACCGATGAATCTTGGACTCTCTTTTATGTTACACAGGAAAATTACAATGGAAATATAAAATTCCAACCAAAGACTAATCTGCTGTAATTTGCAGATCTGGGAAATCACTTCTATAAAATAAACTTGAAAACCAGTTACATGTGCAGGAATTTACATGTCAACTTCTAAGATACACAAATGAAAAACCTCTTTTTTAAAAAAAGTTTTGAGTGGATTGATTCGATTATAATATACATTTTCGCCTAAAATTTGGACCTGTGATGTTACTCATTATTGAGAGAATTAGAGTACCTTGTAAACCTTGTGATCTGATGATTCTGGAATACATTTTGCCCCGAAGAATTAAACATATTTTTTTTACATGAAGAAAAAACATATTTATGTTGGCTCTTGTGTTTTAATTTTAATTCATGTAATTGACTGGAAACATGATGGATGATTTTATCTTCAGATTATGCCATCAATCCAAAGAAATGTCTTAATTGTTTTACTGGAAACATTAACTGGTTCTGTCTTAATTAAAAGTTAAAGCAAGTTGAACAAATGCATTCTAAAACAAATTAACTATGGATATTTATATGCAAAAGTCTCCTTTTCTTTGATCTGGCTTCCTAAATTGGTGTCATCCGTCATCCTAATAACACCCGACAAATCATCTTAATAACACCCGACCAATCGACAAAATAAGTACATATTTAAAGCAAAAGCAGGGTATTATTGACTTCTTGATAATCTGGTATAACCAGTTATTATTACACATTGACCTTTGCATATATGCTTCTTTTGTATATCATGTGTGATCTTATTAGTTACTACTATGTAATTGTGCAACTTTGATTTTTTTTTTCATGTCCTTTATAAGTTTGAACTTATGCAAGATTTAATGATACTTTTATACTCGATCACAAACCCATCTTAATGTATTATTTATTTCGCCATTATGCAGACTGCTGTTGTCTCACTTGGTGAAGATGAGTTGCATTTGGTAGCAATGCGTTGCAGAAAAAACAATTTATTTCCATGTTTTTGGGGATTTAATGTTGCAAAAGGGGTTTATGAGTCATGTTTAGTGATGTTAAACCTAAGATGTCTTGGTATTGTGTTTGACCTTGATGAGACTCTCATAGTAGCCAATACTTCAAGATCATTTGAGGATAGAGTTGAAGCGTTACAAAGGCGAGTAAACTCTGAAACTGATCCACAACGTATTGCTGGTATGCTTTCTGAGATCAAACGCTATCAAGATGATAGAAATATATTGAAACAATACGCAGAAAGCGATCAAGTTGTTGAAAATGGCAAGATAATTAAAGCAGATTCTGAGGTTGTCCTTGCTTTATCAGACAATCATCAATCTTTTGTTCGCCCAATTATAAGATTACCAGAGAAGAACATCATTTTGACCCGTATCAACCCACTGGTATACAATTCTTGTTTCATTTCATATATATATATATAGAGGGAGGGTTCAAATGAAAACCACTAAAAGTTAAAAAAATCAAGAAAACTACTACAAACTCAAGAATTTTGATCAAAATTTTTTTTTCACAATTGTTATTTATAAGGTTAAAAAGATAGAAAACAAAAAAAAAAAAAAATTAAAAAAAATACGTATGTCCCGTTTTTACATGTATGTACATATATGTAAATCATATGATATACGTACATGTAAGATACAAA
>WOUH02000031.1:520934-534777 GCA_009936405.2 Stevia rebaudiana | reverse complement strand
TATATATTTGAGTTTTATTTCCGCTGCTGTGTAATTTCTGTTTAAACCTTGTGCTTTGTGTAAATCCGATGACGTGGTGAGCCCATGGAGTTTGGGGCGTCACAAATAAACAAGTAGAAACCAATCATGTAATTCTTTCAATAAACCCCAATATAAAAAATAATAGGAATCAAAAGAGCGTTTACTTGCAAGAAAGAATAATAAGTCTGCAAAAGAGGTTAACCATGGTTTATGTTATAATAAGGTTTTACTATATAGATTTTAAAACACTAATAAATATATTTTTTTGGTGATATAGCTTACTTCAATAAAAAGTGAGAATGGACCGTTTCAACCTTGCATTCGTGAAGATGTTTCTCCTCCAGTTATAGAATTATGTTTCTTTGTTTTAAGCATTGTTTTAGCTTTCATTTTTTTGTTTATTTTCATTTGGTTTGAAGGTTCATTTTAAAATAACTGGTTAATTTGCTTTTTATGGTTGTGATAAACTTTTGTTCTTTGCTATTGAGTGTTATAATTTTATTTATTTTCAATCTTAGTAAATCTTGTAAGTATGAATGCTCAATTGTATATCAATTTCTTAATTGTGATGTGTGAATGTACTTATGTTCCAATTGAGTATTATAACTTGCTTTACAAACAAACAAACTCCTCTTAACGCATTGTTATATTCTAAGATTTAAAAGCGTTTAAATGATTAATTATATTTGAGTTTTTTCAGTTTAGATTACCTAATTCTAAGGAGTCCTTTTGCTTCTCGCCTTGTCATTGTTGCTGGAAACCTCTATCACGGAATTCGAATGTTCCGGACAAAGTATTGGTCATGTCATTGTTTGTTGGAAACCATCATCAATACAACTCATATAAAGAATTAGAAGATTGTTTTTATACGTAATTTATTAAAATACAACTCATATAAAGAATTAGAAGATTGTTTTTATACGTAATTTATTAAAATTATGGATTTTTGTGTACCTAATCCCGTGTAGCACACGGGTATTAACCCTAGTATAGATATGAATAAAAACACATATTTAAGATAAATCATCAAACTCCATTGCATATTTATTTCATATACAGTATTTATTCCTTAAATTATAGAAGAATGCTTACTTGTTTTCTGCTTAATTTAAAATTACATAGAGCTGGTCGGAGGTTCCTATCCTTTATTGTTCATATTTCATAATATATAGAAAGACCCCATATTTGTTTTTTCACAATTTTAAATTATAAAGACGATCGATCAGTTCATACTAACGCCAAATCTCAAATCTTCGTCATAAATTCAAGATTTTATAATTTTATCCTAAAATGTTCATCTTTATCTTCAAAATCACATACACAAAAGTCAAAATTCACATACCACCCACCCTTTTCCCAATTGAATAATCAATTAAAACTCTAATACTCTATAATTGTAGCTGTCGTCATTGTGAATGATCCAATTTTACACTCAATCGTTTGCTTCCATGATTGCTTCAAAACCTGTTATTTCTCAACAACAATTCGTTTCAAAGAAAACCCAAATCGTATTTCACCTCTAAACTCCGATTTCAAGTAAACCGTTTTAAAAATATGGTGGTGACGGCGGTGGTAGGAGTGACGGCGACGGTGAGATCTAATAAGAGGTACACCGGTGGGTTTGTGGATGAAATGAGATCAGTTGCTATGAAATTGCATAGTAAAGATCAATCTAAAGAAGGTGAAAAAGAAACTGAAGGAAAACCATGGCGGAAATGGGAACCCACCATTGATGGTTATTTGAAGTTCTTGGTGGATAGTAAACTGGTTTATGATACTCTTGACAATATTCTAAATAAGGCTGATTTCCCTGAATGTGAGTGCTTATTTTTCTGATAATTAAATTTTAATAATACAAATTACAAACAATAACCTATGATGATTAAAAAAATTCCTACCGTCAAATCAATCGATCACAACTTTTTTCACTTTTGTGGTGAACAATAATCTCCCTCCTAACTAGATTTGCACAAATCGGTTAACGGTTGCCTTCAAAATTGACTCGGTTTTTTGACCTAAAACCAAAAATCGGTTTTAAACTGATTTTTATGAGCTTCGAAACCGAATCGATGGAATCGGATGGGATTGGAACCAAATCGGTTATAATAACTTCTATTTTTATTATTAGACAGGTTAATTGTAAAAAGTGGTCTGAAAAATCAGTTTTACTTTAACCTATTTGAAACCGGTTCTTCCCTAAAACTCCAAACTAATTACGAATCGCCCTTTGAGCCAAATCATTCAAACCGATTTTGGAACCGCAAGCAGTTCAGTTAACCGGTTAATTTGTCTACTCCTAATTATTATGTAACACAAATTTGCTATTTTAATAAATTTGGTCGGTCCCAAAATTTCATGTTCAAAATTAAGATACGATTAACCATAATTTTGGTATTCTAGATCAAACCATAACATAGGATTGTGGCAATGGAAATGAAAGTTAACAATATTTGATGAAATTGTTGGTATGAATTATTAATGAGTTAGAGTTTAAATTATTAAGATTTAAATTTGCGTTATAAGTAATCATGTTTATACATAGATCTAAGATTATTATTAAAAGTTGATTTAAGATTTTGTCTTTTTATGATCAATTGGCATGTAGATGCTGAGTTTCGGAACACAGGGCTAGAAAGGGCGGAAAATTTGGCGAAAGATTTGGACTGGTTCAAAGAACAGGGTCATGTTATTCCTGAACCTTTAGCACCGGGGGTCGACTACTCGGTTTATGTGGAAGAACTATCAAAGAAAGACCCACCAGCTTTTATTTGCCATTTTTATAATACATACTTTGCACACACCGCAGGTGGTCGGATGATTGGAAAAAAGGTTTGACTCAATGTTTTGATGACAAGACTGGACCGGCTGGTGACTTGGTGACCCAAGTGGTAGCCGGTCTAGTTATGCCTCTTTGAACTGTCTCTTTGAATTGGCTGGTTACCGGATGAGCTGATTTTAACCTGTTTTTTTAAGTTAGAAACTTATATACTGGTTAATATGGTACTCAAGCCTTTATATTAGGTTAATTTCATATATAAACCTTTGAAGTTAAAAAATTTCGTATATCCTTACAAAGTTGAAAATATCATATTTATCCATACAAAGTTTAGATATATCATATATCATAGCATATTTCATAAAAATAACTGACAATTTTATCTTTATTTTTTTTAATCTCGTTAAAAGTTCATTACATTAACCCCTCTTTGTAAGTATGCATATATAATTATGGAAATATATTGTATTTTTAAAGGATGGAATTGACATTTCGTACAGTGGTGGACCTAGGAATTTATTTTCATGGGGGTCAGGCATTTTTTGTGGTCGGTTGTCAATAATTAAATAATTATTTTTTCGAACCAGTTCAAATCAAGACGGGTTGGGTTGAAAAAAAAAACAAATGTTAAATATCGATGCAATATTTCTTATGACATATCGATTCATACTATCTAAATGTTAAATATACAAAATTATACCCAAATCAACCCAATTTCTTATCATTCCAACAAGTTTCAAACTTTTAAAATTCCACCAAATCAGATGAAAATCTTATCTAAGCTTTCAATAAATATACACAATTTTGAATAACTCGGTTCATGGGTTGGATTGTTAATATGTTCTTGGAATCATGGGTTGACCTATTGGGTTAAATTGTTAATGAACTAGTTGATAGTGGGCTCTATTACTAATTTTGTGTTATTCAGGTATTAGCTAAACTAGTTTCGACTATAAAATAGTTCTATATTTGTAAAATTTTGATTTTTAAACTTCGAAATATTTTATTTTATTTAGGTCGGGGTTGCCGTAAATGTTATGGGGGTTGTTGACAAAATTTCATGAGGGTCGGTTGAGAACACGTCACATATCTTACATATAAAAAAAATTCCATGGGTGTTGGTCGACACCCATACCCAACCTTTAAGTACGCTCCTGAATTCTTAAAAAAATTTCATAAAAAACGATGTACATGAAATTTTAATTTCTTAGGGATAAATATGACAGGCTTGTGTATTATTTGAACGTAATTTTACAGAGTTAACCAAAAAACTCAATTTGACCCTCCAATTTATGAGTAACACATGTGTTACTCATTCAGGGCTATCTTAAAATAAAGGGTACAGATTGAGTTCTTTTGTTAACTCTCTAAAATCATGTTCATAATACACACCTCTTATATATGATATTTGATATGTTTTATATAGATATATATGAAATTAAATCTTTATTTAAGTTTCTACAATTACAATTTCATACCAAAACATAATGAATTTTCATATTTGTTTTATTAAATGAATACATATATGGTTTTATTTTTCATAGATTCATAAAATCTTTATCTTTTAAATCAGCTCAAAGTCCATGGACCGTTAAGGCGACTGGTTCGATATGTGATGATAAGATCAAAATTAAATAATGGTTTTCTATTCAAGATTTGGCCTTTAAATTTGTAAAATTCTAATGTAGGTGGCTGCAAAAATCTTGAATGGTATGGAACTTGAGTTCTACAAATGGGATGGTGATCTTCCCCTGCTATTGCAAAATGTTAGGGAGAAGTTAAACAAGGTTGCTGAGGTAATTTCAAAGTCAAACTAATGACTTCTAATTTTCATATTTGTAGTAGAAGCTACATCTTTATTCAAATTTGATTTGGTGGAATATATTTTACACCAATTCTTTCAACTTAAAAGTCGTAGATGAGAAATTCATGACGAAATACATTCCGATTTTGAACTCAGAAACTTCCAAGTTTCACCCTATAAAGTAAAAACTGTGGTTCTGCTATATGACCAAATATTAATGCATTTTTGTGCTTTAATTAGAACTGGACAAGAGATGAGAAGGACCATTGTCTTCAAGAAACTGAGAAATCATTCAAATTCAACGGAGATATTCTTCATTTGATCTGGGCATGATCATCAAAGAAGCTTAAATATTGTTGCTTTTATTGATCTTCCATTGTATAAACCATATGTTGCATCTTTGTACATAATCTTTATCTTGTATAGAGCTTTGAATAACATAACTTGACCAAAAAACTCTACTCTCACGACATGTAAAAATCAAATGAATTATTAAACTAACACTACCAAAGTAATTAACTAAGGATGTGAAAATCCAACACAACATGAACTTAATACGGAAATCATGGCTTTAGATTGTGTTAATTTGATCGTGAACTTAAAATGGAATTCATGGGTTTAGATTGTGTTAATTTGATCGTTTTCGTCATAAACTATGTATGTTTTGTATTAGAGAGTATATGAGTTGGTGTTTACAAATGACGGCGATATTTGGACCCCCTTTGACTAGCGCCGCTGAGACGCCCTCGCTACGGGCCGTAGCAAGGGTTACGGTCCATAGCTGCCTGTTTTATGAATTTATCATAAACAAGTAGGTTACGGTCCGTAACCCTTCCAACGACTCGTAGTGGAATAGTTTTTTAATTTACTTTAAAAAAATGTTTTTTTTAACCTTTTTCTTCAGTGACATCTACCCGAACTTCCACATCTACCAGAACTCATAATCGTTTGAGAATTTTGAAATCTATGATTTTGTTGATGTGTATCCCGAAATCCAAAAACAGGGGAATATGACATAAAACACAAAAAAGGAAAAACACTATCATATGTAAATCTTCTAAAAGAACTTGCAAGCTGGTGCATAAAGCTACACGCGATGAGTTATGCTTTTTGTTAGATGTAGAGTCGTAGAGGAAGATTTCCAACATACAAATATTAATCACAAGCTTGTGTTAATTCATATTGTTTGGATATATCACAATTTTCAAAAGGGTGTTGACCCAAATCAATCTTTATCATCAAATTCCCACCATAACCTTGTATCTTGATATATAATGACCACTGTTAATAGCAGCTCCTTTGTGAATTAAAACTTGTTAGGATTGTGGATTCGCAACGTGTTGAACCGATGTATGATTCTACGATAATAATACGCGTGGAATTCGTAAAACTATCAATGTTTATCAAGAAACGAGTAAATATCATCACTTCTCATTGATCATCAAAAGTCAGAGCATACAATGTGTTTTTAACAATCAGAATACAAAAATTTATGAGATTACATTGTAAAACTCTATATATAGACTGGTCATTAACAAGACATTTAATGAGTATGAATTCACACTTATAAAGTTGTTATGTGAATGAACTCATTCGCAAGAAGAGAAACCGTGTAATATTTTCTATTGATTGAATGATACGCATACAATTGATATCCTCATATAGATTAGAATATTACACTTAACTACCATCTAATAATAACTAATAGTTATATTTGTCTAACAATGTTTCATTATAATTCTATATGTGAATCAACACTAGACCCGTAGTTGTGTTTGAATGGTTGTTTTGACTTTAATGATTGTCGTATTATTATGGCTGTTTTGGAAGCCTTTGTAATAATTTAAGGTTTTTATTTTATATTGTAAATATGTTGTAACCTAATCAAGCCAAGGAAAGCCAAGGATAAATTGAAGATTCAAAAACCTAGACGACCAAGAGGGCACAATGAGATCTTGAAGCAATTGAGAGCTATTCAAGAGCAACGAGTTTTATATTGATTTATCATCCCCTTGACCTAGTTCGGTTGGCTATTGGCTCTAGCAAACCGAACAACTCAAAGTCTTGATTCACATGTGTTTGTCATTTAGGTTTTAAAATGCTTTCATAAAAATGATTACACGGATTAAACTAAAATGACACAAATTGAAACGAGATTTTTAAAATTGAAGTGTTTTTTACAACAAGTAAAGGTCATCTTTTATTCATGCAAAACTTCGACCATAAACTTAAACTTTAATCACTTCAAATCAAACTTTCATTTGAAAGATTAACTTTAATGCAAACTTACATCTTAAAGTAAAACTTTTACACAAACTTTCACCTGAAAATCAATCCCTCACCTTAAAGTCAAGATTTCTTGCAAACATTCACAAAAAGTCAAACTTTAATGTAAACTTTCACCAAAAAGTCAAAAATTCATGTAATACTAAAACTCTAATCACTTAAACGCCAAACAACATTCATGTAAAAGTCAAGCTTTTCACACAAATAAAAGTCAAATTTAATGCAAGTTTTCACCAAAAGTCAAAAATTCATGTAAGGCTCAAATTTAATCACCTAAAAGTCTATAATTCATGTTAAAATCAATCTTTCATGCCAACTTTCATCGTATAGTCCAACTTTCACCCAAGACTCAAACATTCATTAGTTAAACTTTTACACAAATTTTCACTCTAAATTCAATCTTTCACATGAAAGTCAAATTTTACATAATTTTTTACTTAAATGCCAAAGGATCACATTAAAATCAAACTTTCATGGAAACTTTACCTTCGTACAAACTTACATCTAAAGTCTAACTTTCATCACCAAAATGTCAAACGTGAAAACTAAACTCTCACCTAAACTCTTGAATTCTAATGAAAATTGAACTTTAAGCAAATTTTCAACGAATATTCAAACATTCACATGAAACTTTCATCTTATAGTTAATCTTCATTTAAACTTTCATCTAGAAGTCAATCTTTAACACAAACTTTAATCACTTAAAAATCAAATAACTTTCATATGAAAGGCAAACTTTCATGTATAAGTCCAAGTATAATCATATGAAAGACAACATTAATGTCAAAGTAAAATTTTCTTACAATCCTCCATGCAAAATTCTACCCTAATATCAAACTTTCAACGTCAAACATTTACAGAATTTTCAACTTTCGTATAAAAGTCATAAGTCACGCAAACTCTCATTAAAAGTCAAAAGTAAAATTTTAATCTAAAGTTCCACCAAAAAGTCAAAATTTGCGTAATAGTAAAACATTAATCACTTAAACTTCGAACAACATTCATGTGAAAGTCAAGCTTTCATGCAAACTTTCACATAGAATTTGAAAAATGATATAATGGTATTTTGCAAAAAAGCATCTTTCTATCGTAGAATTTGAAAAGGGTAAAATGGTCTGTTTTCTAAAAGCTGAAGTCAAAAAGGATAAAATGGTCTTTTGTAGAAATCACCTCCTTATCATAAAATTTGAAAATGCTAAATTGGTCATTTTCTAATAGCCAAATTTGAAAGAGTAAAATGGTATTTTGCAAAAAACCACTTTTATATCATAGAATTTGAAAAGGGTAAAACGGACTTTTTCTTAAAGCTAAATTCGAAAAGGGTAAATTGATTTTTTTTGTAGAAATCATCATTTTATCATAGAGTTTGTAAAGGGTAAAACAGTCATTTTCAAAAAGGCAAATTTGCAAAAAAAAAAACATATTTCTATCATAGAAATTGAAATGGTCTTTTGCTAAAAGTTGAATTCGAAAAGTGAAATGGTCTTTTGTTGAAATCATCATTTTATCATAGAATTTAAAAAGGGAAGAAAGGTCAGTTTCTAAAAGCCGAATTTGAAAATGGTAAAATGGTCTTTTGCAAAAACCACATTTCTATCATAGAATTTGAAAAGGATAAAACGTTCTTTTCTAAAAGGTGAATTCAAAGGGGTATAATGGTCTTTTGTCAAAATCACCTTTTTGTCATTTAAAATTGAAAAGGGTAAAACCAGACAATTTTGTTTTGTGAAATTGATCAACCATTCTTTACAATTTTGGTTGTATATATAGCCTATGGAAAGGTTCTAACAAGGTGGTTATTCCCTTTTGTTTGGGGCACAAGAAAACCGTCATTAACCGCTAATTAACAGCCGTTTGACTTTCGCAGAGTTGACTTTGGTTTTCTGCCTTGTGACATTTTTCTAATAAAATACATATTTAACATAATATAATTCCAAGTCTAGATTACATTCTGATACACTCCCCTAAGCTAGACTTATATTAATTAATATAGCATAAATTACTCCTTTAATCAAGTCTTCAATAATTCATGAAGGGTATGCCCGGTTCTTGTTGTGATGATCTAGTTTCCCATCTTGTTTCTTTCGAGTGCTTGATCATGTTCTTTCTCCAATCCGCAAAGTGGTTTGTAATATCTCGTATTCACGTACCATATGGTCCATATATCGCATCAAAGGCACCAAAGGGAGTAATTTGTTCCATCAACCAAATATTCTTTTCGCATAGTTTTTTTCCATCAACCACATATTCCTTCAACTTGCATCATTGAATCAAGTGCCCTGGTTCCCTTGAATCAACCGTAGTGTGTCATCATACTTAAAGTTCTTTTTTCCTCTTTCGTTGTGTCATAGTTCCCGCAATTCCAACGTGGGTGTATGGGTTGTATCATCACCTCACAAGATAATTCATTTGCACTTGTTTTATCATGTTTTCACATCATGCTTTGAATTGAAGTATATCATTTGGAAACAATAATTTTTTATCTTCATGCTTCTGTTGTTGATGGAATCACCTCACAAGATAATTTTATATCTTAATTTTGCTCCATGTTTAATTGAGGAATAAACAATTGCACACGAGCCCACTTTTAATGAATCCAACGTTTCTTTCTTTTGACTTTTCGTTTTTTTTTTCTTTTTCGATAGAGCAACTAGAAAACAATTCTGATTTCTTAGTTTCGATTCTGACTTTCATTTCAATTGTTCTAATCTTATGTTTGAATCTGATTAACCGGACTAATGATTAACCGAAATTTGAAAGGATAAAGTGGTATTTGCAAAAACAATCTTTCTATCATAATATTTGAAAAGGGTAAAACGGTCTTTTTCTAAAAGCTGAATTCGAAAAGGGTAAATGGTCTTTTGTAGAAAACACCTTTTTATTATAGAAGTTAAAAGGGTAAAACGGTCATTTTTTTAAAAGCTAAATTTGAAAAAGGTAAAATGGTCTTTTGCAAAAAAAACACATTTTTGTCATAAAATTTGAATAGGGTAAAACGATTTTTTTCTAAAAGCTGAATTCGAAAAGGGTAAAATGGTCATTTGTAGATTTCACATTTTTATCATTGAATTTGAAAAAAGGTAAAACGGTCAATTTCTAAAACCCGAATTTTAAAAGGGTAAAATGGTCTTTTGCAAAAACCACCTTTCTATCATAGAATTTAAAAACGATAAAACAGCTTTTTTTTAAGCTAAATTCGAAAAGGATAAAATGGTCATTTGTACATAACACTTAAAGCTAAATTTGAAAAGTGTAAACATTTTTTTTGTTGAAATCATCTTTATATCACATATCATGAAAGGGGTAAAACGGTCATTTTTGAAAATATCAAAATTTGAAAAAGATATAATGGTCTTTTGGAAAAAAAAACAATCTTTCTATCATAAAATTTGAAAATAGTAAAACGGTCTTTTTTTTTAAAGCTAAATTCCAAAAGGGTAAAATGGTCGTTTAAAGAAATCACCTTTTATCATATAATTTAAAAAGGGTAAATCGCTCATTTTCTTAAAGCCAAATTTGAAAAGGGTCAAATGACTTTTGTTAAAAAAAACACATTTCTATCATAAAATTTGAAAAGGGTTAAAAGTCTTTTTTTAAGAGCTGAATTCAAAAAAGGTAAAATGGTCTTTTGTAGAAATCACTATTTCATCATAGAAAAAGGGTGAAACGTTCATTTTCTGAAAGTAGTTCCGGTCTTTTGTAGAAATTACCATTTCATCATCGGACTTTTTCTAAGAGCTGAATTCGAAAAGGGTAAAATATTAAACCACCCTCACCTCTTAATTGTTTTTAATGGCGGCCAATGAATCACCCACCAAAGTAGTTCCAGTATTCATCATGATTCATGCAGGGGCGTACCTATTCACACTTCAAGGGGGCAGCCGCCCTCCGTGAATTTTTTTTTTCAATGGTATATATATGTTAAAATCTCGACCGACCCCCATAAAATTTTGTGATCGTCCCCAATCTGTCCTCAATCCGCCCCAAACCCAATTTTAATTTCTAATTTTAGTTATAAAACATTAAAACCCAAGTTAAAAATATGCCCAACTAATAATATATACCAGTTAAAATAAGTTCAAGTCCATTATTAATTTTTATAAACTAACTAAACTCACTATTATCATCTATTAAATAAGTTTATTATAAATTTTAATATATTAAACTAAACCCACCACTAACCTATTATGTTTTTCAATATGAAATGTTGTCTACTTGATTAGTTTTTAACATTACCCGACCCGATTCGAGCCAAACCGGCCCGAAACAGTAGAGAAAAATTATTATATAACGATAATCAAACGACACTAGAAAAATTTTCGTCCCCCATGAAAAAAATTTCTGAATCCGCCACTGGATTCATGAACAAGTTTTTAACTCTAGTCGATGTGATCAAGCCTCGAATTTAAATATAATAAAATATTCAACAACTCTTTCTTGAATTATAGTAATATTAGAAAAATCTCTTTAAATAAATAGTAGAAGCTAAATTGGTTAAGCTCTCTTTTAAAATAAAGTTCGAGCCCATACAAGTATGCATAGATAACAAAAAATGCCATTATAAAATGTAGTTCTCATTTGAAAAATTAGTGTAAACCTAAAAAATGAAACAAAAATATTTAAAAAAACTAATTCCTCAAAAGATACGATAAGTGAATAAAAATAAATTATTTAAGTTCCATTATTAAGGACTTACCCTTCTAGAAGCCAACTTGAATACGTGGCCTCATATTAATCACTGGAAGCACAGTCCAAAAAAAAAAGAAAAAATAAATTAAAAAATCAAGCCCCTTTTAATTTATAGATATCCTCAATTAATTCAAGTCACGGCCTTAGGCCTTGCTTTCTTAATGGGTATTGTTAAACGTACCTCTTTTACGTCATTTTTACTTATCGTACCTCCTCCTTTAACTTTATTTATATATACAAACAACCCTTAATGTTTTCCGTTTATTTTACTTTCAAAACAAAATTTGTATTTAATTTCCAATTTAATGCTACGGCCTACGTGTGTAATAAATCAAATTCAATTGTGTTTATCTTGGATAAAACAATAATATGGATTTTTTTCTCCATAATCCTATGTTATCAGGTTCGATAAAACATTATATATATTTGTTATTTTGTAGACAGTAGAATATGGGTAAAAAGATTATGAAAGGAAGAAACCACCATTAAAAATCAACCTTTGTAGACATTAGAATACATGTTTTCATTGTATTTTCCTTCTTGTCGTATACTTGGAATCTTTACTTTATATGTTTAATTGTTTCAGTTTGATGTTGGGTTAATATTATTGTAGAAAAAATAATACGGAGTTGATTTTTTTCCTTCTCATGATAGAATTCATATCCATGTTCTTATTTATCATAAATGATACTATCAAGAATGCTCAGTTATCAACTTTCAGTCATTTACTGTTATCAATTTTTTCAATTAGAACGATTAAAAATGTTGTATAAGGAAAAGTTCTTTAATTAAGGGATATTTTTCAATATTATTTATAAAGTTTTTGGAAGTTTTAAAAATAAAAATTTAACTAAGGGTTGATTTTGACAAATTTAAATCCAAAATTCTGAGGGGGGGGGGTGTATGACAATTACAAAGGGGGGTACGTTTAGCCTGACCCTTAAAAAAAAACTAAAGCAGAGAGAAAGACGGAAACACAATGGTAAAAATAATGTTAGTAGAAAGCAAACATAAAATAAAAAGACCAAATTAAAATACACAATTATCAATGATCGGCTGCAAGTTTTTACTTAGTTTATATTGATCCGTAAGAGCAGCCCAAGGTTAGTTATAATGGGAAATGGAAAACATTAGTTTGGCATCAAAGCACATTAGCAACAGAAAGGGAATTCATTTTGTCGCAACTTTTTCCCAAATATGCTATAATCATTATATATATTTGAAGAAGAGAATTTTGCGTTTGCATTCTGCTTTCTTTTTGTTTCAGTTTACGATTGAGTATGTTCTTTTTGGTGTGTGTATGTGTGTTTGGGTGGGGGGAGGAAACAAACTATACTTTCCTAAGCGTTTACTCATTAATTTTAGGGTTTGCATTTGGTCAACTATTTTATGAGGAAATGGTTATTATTGTTGACAAGACATTGTGGTCAACTAGATTGGAGCTAAGGGTGAACGGTGTCGACATCGGGTATGTCATGCTCCTACAACTTCGTGGGTAACACCGGTACCGCCGCGTAGGAGTGGAGCTTCCTCATCGGGTTCCACTCTCGGTTTCATATACCCGAGACTCCGAGAGTGAGAGAGACTGAGAGAGAGATATGTGGGTGGGTGTGTGAGGTTGAGGATTGAGAGAATATAAATACATAAGTTTAGGGTTAGAGAGTGTTGAACGGGTAAAATTGATATAACATGAGGTGACAGATTTGATTGGAGAGGGTTGGAGGAAATGAAAGTACCATACCATCCGACCTGAGTCAAGTGGATGATATTGTTTAATGTTTCTGGTAAAAAAATATATATTCCTTAAGCTTGTCAGATTTTGACCAAAAATCACCAGAAATCACTTTTGGGCGTAGACTACGCTCCTAGTAATATACCTTTTCCAGGCATGCTTTGCTTGTTTTGATGCTTTTAAATGTTTTCAACTTCACATAATTGTATGTTTATCTTAGACTCTCTAGTACGCCTCGTGAGTGGGCGTTTTTGCCGCCCATCACTCCCCGGTGACGCCCCAACACCGCCCCGCCACCAAAATTTCCGGGCGTTATTGAGAACGCCGGGGGAGTGGAGCCACGGCGTGTTTGAATCTTTGATTTTTTTTTTTTCTAAACAATCATAATATTCCACATTACCCTCCTACCAATCACAAAACACTACATCAACACCTACTTTTTACTCACTCAAGCCCCATACATTTTCACCATTCCACTCACCCACTTTACCTACTCTCTCTCCTACGTGGCATGCCACTCAAGCCCCACTCCAGC
>WOUH02000031.1:504441-520834 GCA_009936405.2 Stevia rebaudiana | reverse complement strand
AAGCCCTGATTCAACCCATCACCCAGATGTCCTTTGAATATGCTCCAGATGGGAATCGAACCCTTGACCTCCACTAGAGAGGGAGGGTGATTCTACCATTGGGACACAATCGCAGGACGGTTGACCGACAATTACTAGCGATTTGGCTTCATGTCGGCGGGTAGCAGTTAGTCTGCAATCCGAATGGTGGTGGATCAAAATGAATGGTAGTTTTTTTCTTTCTTTATATAAGGTATGACAAATACACATTCATTTATTTCTAGTCCTAAGTTTACCCCACCTTCAACAAGATTTGAAGATCTGAACCCATAGCTCCTGAACCTATAGCTCCAAGATAGTTTAGAGACCTTAACCACTAGGCTATTAAGTTGCATTACCTAGTATAAAGAGAACAAATATACTTTTACCTTAATTTAATTTGTGTAACGCTAATATTAAATAGTTGACCGATTTAGTTTTTATACAACTTCAATATGACATAATTAATTGATTATTAGACGGGCTAGTGAGGTTAATTCAAATTCATAAACATCATATGTAGGGGTGTTTGCTGTTAAAAAAAGGGTTTATATCGGTTAACGTTTTATCGGTTTAATCGGCCCTACACAAAAATCGAACCGAATTCATAAATTAATTAGCCGAACCGAATTCAACAGAATTCAATTCCGTTCAGATTCGGTTAAACCAAACAAACCGAATGCAACCAATTCAACCGAATCCTTTTTTTCCCCCAATTTTTCATATCATGTTTCCTTCATAAACGATTTGCATTATCAGTCTCTAATTTAAGTGTTGTCATCATCATCATTCATCACCATCACTTTCTGTCATCATCATTTGTTCATTACCATCAGTGTATCATTGTCTAACATCATCAGCGTTCATTACGTATAAGTTTCTAAACTAACAATAACAAAGAACAATTGTAGAGAACAAGTTTCGGAACTCAAATAACAAATTACAAAGAACAAAGAAGTTCCAGTTGTTGAATACATGATCGGTATCAGAGCGGTTGTTTGCAATTCGTTGGAAGCTGGACAAGAGGGAAAGCGTCGGAGCTGCTGTAACTATCGTTGTTAAGATCGATTTTAAGATACATGAGAAATGCAAAGAAAAAGGGTTTAAACTCAAATCTTCAATAGATCCTTCATTCCATATTAGGTTGCTTAAGTACAAGGACAGTCTTATTATTTACACAAAAGACCCTAGACAATATGACAATGACAAAATGGACCCCTCTACTTATTACCCGTAACAGTCGTCGTAGCTGCTGTAGCGCCGAAGCTACCGTCGATGGTGTATTGAGGATGGATTTAGGATTTTAGGGGTTGAACATAGTAGGTTGGTTGGATCTAGAGGTCGATTCGATAAAGAGAACACTCGTATAGCGGTTGATACTTTAGGGTTAGAGATTAGAATCTTCAATATATTTAAATTTCAAATATATAATTTAAATTTTTTCTATAAATTTGGCTTATTCAGTTTAGGCGAATAGCCAAACAAACTTAATTAAAAAAAAATAACACTAGAACCAAATATTGAAATTCGGTTATGGTTAGAAACCAAACCTAAAACTAGATTCACTATTCAATACAGTTTCTCGGTTATGGATACGATTCGGTGAACAGTTTTTTTGAACACCCCCTAAATTCATACGTTTTAATTTACCAAAAGAAGATTGATAGAAGCTTTTGGCTCCTTTTTAGTCTTTGGTTTTATTCAAATTGCCATTTACATTTTTTTTTCTTTTGTCTAGAATACACTCTGATTTTCGGTTTTATTATTTCAGCCAAACTAGCATAAACGAGTAAATTACAGAGGTGAAAGTGTCGTGGTTTCAATTATAAGTAAAACATTTGATATTAAACCTTTAAATTGGAGTTGCAATAATAATAATAACTAATAAGAGCATTCACATTAGAGTCTCTAAATTTTGTGTAAGTGAGTTCTTTATATTATAGAGACTGGTTTAAAGTGGTTGTGAGTAGAGAGATATAAAGAAACTGACGAAACTAGTAAATATAGTGAAACACTGTTCATTAAAGTAAATTGAAGAGAGAAAAAGTAGTGAAAAAGGTAAAAAGTATTATTATTTAATTGAATATGAGAGAGAAAAAGTAGTAAAAAGGTAAAAAAATATTATTATTTAATTGAATATGAGAGAGAAAAGGTAGTGATTTTTGATGAATTATAAAGAAAAAAATAGAGATGCTAATGTGAATGCTCTAATGTAATTGTAATACACTGACTGAAATAAATAAAATACACGTGACATATATGTAGACAAGTCATAACTCATAAACCCGATGCTCTTATTTCTGTTTTAACGCTGAATTCACTCTCTTTTTAGTGCTAGATAACGGTAGGTTGTGTTAGCACCTTCTTCTGGTAAGCAGCTAAAGCCCAAATTGGAAAGATGTCCCTGAACAATGAAAAGTGTAGCAAACCGTTCTTCTTGAAACATCCTGCTGTTTCCTATATATACCAAATGATTTTCAGTTACTTATTAGTAATGTTGAAATTTAAAGATCTTATTTTGCCTGACAAACTATGTGATAGAAAGAAGAATGTTTGTCCCTTTGTATGATTTCAAACTAAATATATGCCATAAATTGTGTACGGATTCTTTAAATACTGTTTTTCCAAAAAACGTTAATAATATTAATAACAGAGTAAGTTTGTCTAATGGCCCCCTAGGTTCATGTCATGTTGGTCAATGCACCATGTCTATGTTTATTTAAAATTCTTTACCTGTTGTGGAAATTCGCCATTTTTTAATTGAGAATTGATCAACAACTTGGCTGCATTGTGTAAAGGCGTTGGGTCTCTTTCTGCCTGTATTGTTAAAGTATATCTATTCAAGTATATAAAAATGGTCGATAAAAAGTATGATATGATATGCAAACAAACAAACGTACCTAGTAATGATTCACTAAATCAGTATGATATGATTATTAAATAAAAACTTCCACTAATAAATCAATATGATATCATTATCAAATAAAGACTTACTTGTCCAGAATGAATCAACCCCATCATAGCCCATGAAGTATGCACCAAATTGGACCGATCTCCTTCTAGAGGTATGTATTTCTGTTTGCAAAGTAATGCAAGTCAACTGAGCCTTATTTCATAGTTTTAGTAGTATAAAAACAACAACAACAACCTACGAGTGAAATCCCACGGGTAGGTGAGATAGAGACAAACTTACCTTTATCCCAGAGAGAGTTTTAGTAGTATAAAGAAGACGTATATTGTCAAACACTCATTTTGTTAGTTATAAATTACATTTTTAGGGGCAGAAAGATAACTTTTTCCCCAACCACCATCCTCCCGTTGTATTTTTAAAAGAAAATTGGCGCAATTACGGATAGCTTGGCAACTTTCGTGTGTTTTCCCAACTGCGGCCAGCCCAACAAGAGCGAACCATGTGGCGTATGTAAAACACATACCCCATTCACCATACCTAATACACATTTTAATTTTAGTTTTAGGAAAATAAAAAGATAGAAAAAAAGTTATGTTAATTAATCATATAAAATAAGAAATAATAAGTCCACCATGAGCCATCTGACATCTGCATTTTCTCCAGGTATCCACTTGCATTTGTAAGATAAGTTTCTATTTCTTGTCTCCTATATGTAGGGTGTAACTTCTTGAATAAAACAAGAGCTTGCATTCCTGATGATGTGCATTCAACATACCTATGCAATAACTACAGTGAGCTTCTTGAATTTGACATTAAAGTATGATCCATAAATTGCAATGAGTTTCTTACTCATGCTCAATTACAATGTCCTCAAAAAACTCTGTTGGGTTAAGTATCTAAAATGGAACAAAGTTGAATTAGTAGGTATGGATGATGAACACATTCTAAAACAGTAAATAAAAATTCCTCATTTAGTTACCTCTAACCATTTAGAAGCTCTTGCTGGTTCCCATCCTGCTGACCCACCATTTTTGCTCTAAAATGTAATATAAAGCTTGTCAACATTCACAACACATTAGGATGTCAAATACCAATTTAGTTACATAACATTTAGGTATCATTCAATTGAAGTATTTTGCAAGCTATACTTGCCTGTAACGAAAGTATAATGTCGACTGCATCTCTAAATTGATGGGTGTGCATTTTTTCGCCAACAGTTTCCGGTGACATCATCGAAAATAGGAGGCAACACTGAAGATGGAAATTTAATCAAGTAACAAAGGATCTGGTTAGGTTAATTCTCTTTTGCATGATTATCTGCTTGATATTAATAAAGTTACATAATTAAATACCTTTAATCCTTCAGCAGTACAGTCTGAGAGTTGCCATCCGTGATCTTGATCTGAGAAAGTCCATGAACCTTTAGAAATATGGCGATACATACTTTTGAAATCTCCAGAAGGATTGTCCTTAACCTACCAAAGCGATATAATAAAGTATGATGAAATACAAACCTTAGTTTTTGTAAAAATCGTGAGAACCAATATGTTATTTAAAAGTAATTTGGTACTTTTATAATAGTAACATGAAGTTATGTTTTATATGCTAACATAGCACTATGAAAAATATTATTATATCACTGAATTATTTATAATAGCACTTTGATTCAAACAGTTTTTACAAAAAAAAAAAAAACATGGTTTATATCGGATTATCCATTTGAAATATAAAACAAGAGTTTAACAAAGATAAACTAGCTATGTTTTTTATATTCAACAAAAACATTAAGAAATGCATCATTTTTTAAACCTGTGATGCTTTAATGAAGTCATGTCCTTTCTTTAATGTAGGACCAAACTCATGAGCAATATGAGCAGTTGCCAGCAGAGCTTGAATAGCAAGAGATGCATCCCATGCTTGACTTCCAAAACTCTGTTTCAATGATTACCTTTTAAAGTTTGGCAATTAAAGAATATTTTATATGAATATAATATTATAACAATATCACGTATCATGTGTTATTAATGGGCTTGTAGTTCTCCTTTAAATTTTTGGCTGAAATGTTATAGGGCCCCCGTACAGACTATCATAGGCCCCGAACTGTTTCTTCAGACCCAATGTCAGGCCCTTTTAAGTTTTAACCCTAATCGGTTCATTAATCGATCTCTGCTACCTTCTTTTAAAATCGACTTAACAATCAAAATCAAATCACCATTTAAAATGATTATGGGCTCCATAATCAGAATTGCAGGTTCCGAAACCAAAATCTAAGTTTCAATCATGGTTCAATATTGTGAGACCTGAGTGCCTTTTATTTTTATAGTGGGTATCAAAAGGATAAATTTAATATATATTACAAATTTTTGTAGGCTAGTTGGTGTTAGAAAAAATCTAGTGTTTCACGTCGTTTGCACATGCTTAGTTGACGCCTTTTTATTACTTCAATAAACCAATAGCTGGATCATTTGAAACTATGACCTGGGCTAAATAATGTTTACGGGCCTTACGGCCCAATACAAATAAATACGTACTGGACTTTGTTCGATCCAATAGACTTAATAATAACAATTGTTTTTTGACCCAATACTCATTGGATAAAAATGTAGCCCAAACTTGGATAAAAAGGATTTACATTTAATATCATGGAAATGTTTTCTAATGTAAATTGTAAATGATGAGAGATTCATGTTTAAACCTGCATTTTCATTCCATCCTCAGCAATCCAGATATAATCAGGAATTCTAGCAAGATGTTTTTTAAAGTAGATACCGTTTGGATCCTCAACCCAGCAAGCTACATACAAAGTGCCTATTGTTTATTTGATGGGATATAATTAGCATGTAATATAAAGTTGAAAACACTTCCCATTTTAATTACATTGTACCTATTATTGTTTTAGTAAGCTTTTAACTAAAATTTTTTTTTGTATTACCTTCTCTACGGAACCAATTGTGATATATCGGCTATTCTCATCTTCATAATGGATATGTTTCATGGTAGTTTTAAGTGCTTGCTCACGCAACTTACTAAACGGCCACCGAGTAAGGAGAGGTTCAGTGAAAATGTAGAGACTGTCCCACATAAAATCTTGTAATAAAGGGTGTGGGTAATATAGGTCCTCCTGTAACATAAAGCTTTGTTAAGCATTGTAGAGGTCGTAAATGAACTGATCGTTCGACGAACAGTTGGGTTTAGCTACACGAACCAACATGAATAGACGTCACGTTCGTTCATTTGTGTTCGTGAACGTTTGTTAAGGTGTTAGTTTACCTTTGAAAAGATGTTCATTTATGTTCGTTTGTTGATGTCATTCATTAAATGTGTATATCTTTACATTTCGAATATTTAGTTTATTATGTTAAATTTTTATGTTTATAATTGTTAATTATTTCAAGTTGACAAAAAATCATGATATTTATTTTTTTTATATAAAATGTTTAACCTTATATTTATCTAAGGTGATTAATATGTTTTATGTTTGAGATTAAAAATGTGATAATTAATTTTAAAATAATATATGTTCGTTTGCGTTCGTGAACCGTTCGTAAACAACTAAACACATAGAATCCTTAATGAATGAACATGAACAAAAAATTTCATTCAGTTAGTGTTCATGAACCATTTTTGAAAAAGTTCAATGCTTAACGAACAAACATGAAAAAGGACTCGTTCGTGTTCGTTCGGTTCTTTTAGAGCCCTATAAACAAGTAAATAATTAGGGTAGCGTAATGTTAAAGAAATCATTAAAATCTGTGATTGTGAAGTAAAGAAAATGTTTCACCTTTGCACACAAATGTCTTGAACTCTTCCAATTAATGTCATTGTAGGGTCGGGTATAAAGCTCTTCTCGAAGTTGTAAAACTAGAGAAGTGATTGGACCAACAAACCTTCTCCCGTATAGATATGACATAGGCATGTATACGAGCCTACAATAGCACCACATTTTTGCTACATTTGGACAAAGAAGACGATTGAAGATGAATTTATCAGTATTAATTCTCTAATGTTTTACAAATCTAAGATTGTATTGTCTAGATTAACATAATCAGCATGTTAAGGTGAATGATTAAAATTTTTTGATCAAGTTATGATGTGTCCTTAAAAAAAATCCATGGTCATACACTATTAACAACCCAGCTCGACACCGGCCAGCTACTCAGCCCCTTGGACCTTGTCAGGGCTTCGGCATAAAATCTTAATAAGCTCAAACAACAATGCACCCGTGACTCCGCACCTCTTGACTTGATTATTATTATGACTTACATTGGTCAATCAAATTGAATTGTAAATACAGTTTAAATTGAAATTTAAAAAATGCGGTTATAAATAGAAATTTTGTTTGGTTGTATATTTGTTATGAAATTGAAATATAAAAATGATTTGGTGGATGTTGGTGGAAGCGGCAGCTGGTGGTGGCAATGGCGGCTAGTGCGAGTACTGGCGGTAGTCAGTAGGTAGCAAGTGGGTGGGTGACGATTGCTGATGGGTGCCACCGTCAATGGGTACTTAAAACATTTTAATGATATCTTTCAAACATGAGAGAATTTGGAATTTCACCCAAATGTAGAATTTGAGTGAAATCAAATCAAATTTTCAATCAAATCAAATTTCATTTCTTCCCAATCCCTTAGCCAACCAAACACATCAATAAATGTAATTTAAATTTCAATCCAATTTAATTTCGTCGAATTCCTTCCAAGTAAACGTGCGTGTTCAATTCTATTGAATTCTAAATACCAAACACACCCTGAGTCCCTTTATCACTCTTGAATAACAATCATTATAAAAGAAATTCCTCGGACTATCGTACACATAAGAAAATAATAATTAATTAATTATCATATACAATTATCCTTTTTGATATATTTACACTTGAAGCAGAAAAAAAAAGTCCTGAACTAGAACATGTTATGTTAACGACTAAGTAGGCATTAATGTGCTTTGAATTTTATTTTTATTTATTTGTGAGACATTAATCTGCTTCAACTAACCTGGATGAATGGGAAGGAAGGAAGGCAAGATCCAGAACTCTGGCGGCATTGGATTGCTTCCTATCCACTCACGAACACCAAGTACCTAAAACAAACCAACAATTATTAATAAATGTTTTTATTATAACACAAATTATTTTAGAGGAATATGAAAAAGATCTCAGCAAGCATGCAGACTTTAGTTATTACTCTGCTTTTTTAAAACAAATTAAAATGCTTACTGAAAGCCACGTTTTTCCCCAAGAAGGAATGGTTTCCGCACTACCATGATCTAGAATCCATTGTCAGGCTTTGGCGCATGCACCATTTAACCCACCATCGGGACCTTCACCCAAAAGGCGCATACAAATGTAATTTAGGGTCGTGCCGAACATTGTGCTATGACCTTCATGATGAAATCCCCAATCACCATCTTTGTTCTGCCAAATACAATTCACATTTAATAGACATCTTTGTTGGTACATAGGAATGATAATGGGTCGGGTTTGGGTCAGGTATTATCGGCAGGGGCGTAGCGAAGTTGTGTGGGTAGTATTTGTTGTGAACCCGTTGTGTATCAAGCCTACCCATGGGTATTTGGCATACTTGCTGGTTTGTTAAAAGATACATGTTAGGATTTCAATTGTTTTTTCTTACAATTCAAGATTTTATATATAGTTTCAAACCATATAAAATTTAAATTATATATTGAAATACATATAGTAAAACAAAAGTTAATTCTACTATAGCAAAACTACTAGAGTGAGTTGTTAATAGAGTAAGATCAGTAGAAAATAAATTAAAATAAAAAATCTTCGAGTATATAATTTAGATAAACGGGTACATGGTTTCAAGTAATAAGGCCAGGTATCAATTGTTACCATATCAATCCCATACCCGCGGAATGTTTTGGAAACTAATTCCATAATCGATCTCATACCCCAAATACTCCTCTCAGTATCAAGGGGGGCTTTTATAGGGTGCAGTAGGTGCGACCGCACATGGCCCGTTTTTTTGAGGGGCCCGAATTTTCAAATTTTTTTGTCTATATTTTATATAAAAACTTACATATTTTTTATAAAACAAAATTATAATAAAACCATATGTAGATTAAACTCAAATTTATTTTTAGTTTTGATCCATTTATAACCCAATAAGATAAATGTCCAATTCAATTTATAAAACAACTGTATAAAGCCCAAAACAATTGTTAATTACGATCAACAATGTCTCAAAAAAGACTTAATGGGTTGGCAATGATAATTAACTATCGAGAATGAACTACTAGAGAATACGGATTATGAAGATTGGATCAGCAACTTTACTTCAAAAAATGCTCGCATAGTGTCACGATTCATTTAGTGTAAAAGATATCATTTTGCTACAATATTCTTGTTAAGTACTTTTAATCTCAGCTACCATTGACTTTTGAAAAACTATATATATAGGGGCCCTTTTTTTGGACTCGCACAGGGCACCCGAATCCTCGAAGACGGCCCTGCTCAGTATATACCCACCCAGATGTATCGGGTATTCGGTTGGATTTGGTTTCTTCTGCAATCCCTATTTGTTGGCGGAACAAAAAAATAATAGGAAATGCATTACTGCATTAGTTTGTCATCATCGTATGTAATAATGGTTACCTGATGACAGTATAAGTAACGAAGGATTTCTTTTCTATGTTCTTCTGGGAACACCGTGTCAAGATGCCCTGTGATATACATGCATATAACCTGTTTGTTTTAATAAAAAAAATACACATAGTCAGCTTTTCAAAACCAAATACTGGCCAACATGAGAATTGAAAAGTGTGGCATAACTAACAATTAGGGAGGCCATTGGCTGCATGACTAAGACTTCACGTAGTGGGGCGTGAGGGAGGTGGGGCTGGGGGCGTGGACAGGCTGAACACCAAAGCAGGTGGGAGTGAAGGGTGGCGTGATGGAGACAACGGTGTGAGGGCTTAGGAGTGTATTTTTTTTTTCAACCAATTAGAATATATCACATTACTCTCTTATTCTTTACCCATCTCTCTCACCCTCACGCACCCATTACACCCTAAACCATCACTCATGGTATAATTATTGGAGATAATTATGAATCTTGAATAATAAGCAAGAGATAAATTAAAGTTCAGTTAAAATAAATAATTATAAGATAGTATTTATTTGTAATGTTTATCAGGTTTATTAGATATTTATTTAATTGTTTATTTGGTTTAATAGTTTGGGTAGGATTACAATTGTTTAGTTATAAATAGGGGTCTAAAGAGTCATTGTAATTGTACCGGTTTATTATACACAAAAGTTGATCAGGTTTGATCAATCACTAAGAGTTTTTGTGTTCATATTATTTTTCGATCAAGAGTCTGGGCAAACAGTTGGTATCAGAGCACGGTAAAGAAGACACGGTGCAATTCATACGAAGAACGAAGACCGGAGACCAAGACAAGAGTTCTTATAAGTTAGCCGCAACGTGTTTTTGCAGAAGGAGAAAAAAAGTTGTTTACGAAAACGGAAAAGTTTGATGAAGTGGAGGTTTAAGGAAGTTGGAGATTTAAATCAAATTGTTTTTCGTGAACTCATATTGGAAGATTATTTTACTTGCATTCTTTTGGCAAAAAAACCAACGGGTGTAGCGTGTAATAAACGAAGCAGCGGGGTGCTGAGGTGCTCGTTTAGCGACTCGAAGACGGAACAACGGGTGGTTGTTGTCTTGTTGGTTGTTGATAAGCAGTGGTACATATCAAGGAAGAGTTTGACAGTATGGTGTGTAAATTTCAGGATGGAATTGAGGATCAAGGAAGACTGTTGTTTGCTCAACCAAGTGACGAAAATTGCAAACGACGGACCGGTGGTGCGACCTCTTACAATCGACGGACTGATTGAAGACGAGGTCACGGGAATGGTAGAGCTCGGGGGGACCGAAACAACACAGCCAATGATCACGAAGTGTTTCCGGGTTAGAAACAAGGATCGAGTTACCAGATTCATATTTATGGGGTTGATTATTGGAGATAATTATGAATCTTGATTGATAAGCAAGAGATAAATTAAAGTTCAGTTAAAATAGATAATTATAATGTATTATTTATTTGTAATGTTTATCAGGTTTATTAGATAAGTTTATTTAATTGTTTATTTGATTTTCTAGTTTGAATATGATTACAATTGTGTAGTTATAAATAGGGGTGTAAGGAGTCGTTGTAATTGTCCCGGTTTAATTTATATACAAAATTTGATCAGGTTTGATCAATCACCAATAATTTTTGTTTTCGTATTAATTTTCGATTAAGAGTCTGAGCCAACAGGAACAAGTATGAAACCTATAGGTTGTAATGGTTTGGATAGGTATTAATTTGAAACAGTTCGGATTTGGTTTTGACATCGGCCAGGAACCGGTCTGGAATAGTGGAACCTACGTTTTGTATCGACAAGGGCGAAGGTTAGTGGGGCCCACAGTGGCCACGGTCTCCGCCATTTTTTTTGTCCTAAATGTAAAATTTCGGATTTTTCATCCTAAATTATTTTTCGTATATTGCCGGCTTTTGCAAGTTTCCAAAAAATTCATGACCCCTAAATATTTTTGTTTAATCTCGGTCATTCTATATTGGTTCGGATAGGTATTGGTTTGAAAAGGTTCGGATCCGTCATTCTATATCGGTTCGGATAGGTATTGGTTTGAAAAGGTTCGGATTCCGCTTCGAAATTGGTTTATATGTCGACCTCTAATTTGATGCAATCTTCCCCCATTTTTTTATAGAAAATAATAACCCATCACAATATGGTTTAAAGCATTTGTTGGGGGTCAAATAAAGCCTTTATTATAAAGGTAATTCAATATTTATAAGTTATAACCTACGGCCATACGTGTGTAATATTTGTGCATCGGAGTTGTACCAGTTGCAACTTGCGACTTGCAATAGTAGACAACTTTAACCGCGAAGTTAACTTGGTGCCCAACGTGTCAAACGAGAAACTATCGCATGTCTAATTGTACGCCACGTATCATCATTGTGCTACGTGGCACCTGCGGAGCACCTTGCAAATCTATTTAAATCCTTTGTAACTGCTCACTTCCAAACATCAATCTCTTATCCATTCAAAACAAAAACACCGACCAGAATGCAGACAGCCAAAAATGCAGCAGCTTCCGTCAAGGAGACGGCGGCGAACATCGGCGCCTCCGCCAAATCCGGCATGGAAAAGACCAAAGCCACCCTCCAGGAAAAGGTTTCCATCATTAATCTTGCTTTACTTCTCATAATTCATAACATTTTTTTTTCGAATCATTTTATAAATTTAATATTTATAAGTTTTTACGATACCATTCTATTTTATAAAAAATTAATTGAGCAAACATTTGTGGTTGTAAACAGGGCGAGAGAATAACTGCATATGACCCAATTCAAAAGGAAATGGCAACTGAGAAGAAGGAAGCAAGAATAAACCAAGCGGAGTATGAAAAACAGGTGGCGCGTGAACAAAACGCGACACAGAGACAGGCTACCGAAGCCGGCGGTACACACTCCTACTCCACCACCGGAGCCACCGGTCGTCCGATGGGGAGCCACCAGATGTCAGCCTTACCGGGTCATGGAACCGGTGAACCTGCTGGACAAGTAGTTGAAGGGGTGGTTAAGTCTCACCCGATTGGAACGGATACCGGCACCGGTACAACTTTGGCGGGGCATAACTTGAAGACCGGTGGATATGGCACCGGCGGAGCATATCGTTGATTTATGTTGGTTTTTAAGTAGTTGTGTTTGTAAAATTTTCTTGTTGAATTTGGTGTGAATCTTGTTTGAATATATCTACGTGTTGTTTCTTTCTTAAAGTGTTATTACAATAAACTAATAACTCATTGAGATAATATGTTAATTATTGGAATATTATCTATAATAATCACCTAATATAATTACAAAAATTCAATCTTTTAGCAGTGGAGTATATTTGTAACTTGCATGTGTCAGCTTATATAAATAAAAAAATTCAGTTAGTTTTGACTTTTGTGGTTGATATGTTAGCCTGTAACTATAAGACCGAAACAGGCTGGGGCGTGGTGGGCGTGGGGTGGAGAAGGCGTTGGATTTTCAACGGCGTGGAGGGAAAGAAGAAGGAGAAGAGCTGCAGTTTTGGTGGGCCCCATCTGAATTCTTTTATTTTTTTTATTTTTCAACCAATAATAAAATACCACCTCATCCTCCTATTTTTTACTCATCTTTCTTTCCTCCACTCACCCATTACACTCATTTTCCATCATCCCTTCTCTCTCCTACGTGTCACTGATGCGTCATAACCCACCCTTTTCCTACTTCTAAACCACTACGCATGGTCTAAGATTGTTTAGGTGAGAATATGTTTGTACTTGATCGAGGCTGAGGAAGAAACTAAAAAAAAATGCACACGTTGTGTATGTGTTCAGGCCGAGAATTTGGCCCAATAGAAGCAGGCCGATCATTTGGGCCGCTGTGTCGGCTCCTGAAATTTGTTGTCCATGTTGGGCTAAAATTTTGTAGATGGATGACCAGGGGAAGTGAGATATAAAAGAACATGATAAATCGATGTTTTATTTATTGCTCAAATTTGAGATTAAAATAGATGTTTAATTTATACATCAAATTTAGAGGAAAGGAAAATGTGTTAATTTTGAATTTGTATGGGATAAAGATTTTCTAATTATCCGTATGTAATGTAATATGTTGGTATTTTAGTAAGTATTTTAATAAAACGTCGACGACTAACTGTTAAAAGGATTATTCAAAGTCCCGTCTAATGAAATAATGGAATAATAAATGGTTTGGTGTCTTGTGGAAATTGGCAGGCACATGCAGCACATGCCATATAGTAATCGAAATGAATAGGATATTAGCTTATTTTTCATTATTATTTATTCTTTCTAATTTATCTAGTTCGACTTATTGATGCTTATCTTTGAAATTATTTGTGAGATGGTTTACTTCTCAATTTTCATTGATATTATTTCATCAAAGTATCAAACGTTATAGACGTTTAACGGTTTGGTTTCTAAACAGTTTTCAACATAACCGATAGCAAACCTGGTTTTACAACTGCAACAAAAAAAATCATACCGAGTTTGACCTGACTCACACGTTTTTCAATAACAAAATTCAACTAAGATTCAATAAAGCTCAGGCATAATTCAACTAAGATTCAAAATTCACCAAAAATTAAACCAAAATTCATCCAAAATTCTCCTAAAATTCAATCAAAATTAAACCAAAACCATACAAACCGTTTGGGCTAGTTGATATTTTTTTAACATGGATTTGAGCCTTCTTTAAAGTGATTCGCTTACTGTGCTATAATTACTAATTAGTATCGGGTTGTATTAACGGTTCTTTCAAAATACCCGATAAAAGAACCGGAACCGAAACGGAACAAAAAATCCTCATATTCTAGGACCGGAAAAGAATCGTAACTTGCGGATTCGATTTGGTTCCATACTAACTGTTCGGTTCCTTGGTTCCTAACGGTTTGAAACCGCAAACGGCTCACCCCTAAGCCTGATTGCTTGAATCAAGGGGTATGTTAAAGTAGGTATCCTATATTTCTTCAACCGGGAGATTACAAAAGTAAGTTGCACCACCATAACGTGGTTTGCCTCCACATGTTTTTCCGTCAGCTCACATTTGGAGAAAAAATGGTCCATTGATTTTTCAACCACCAACAAATTGCACAAAGACTTCAATTAATTCGAATAGACCTTAACTGATAGCATTTATGTTGTCATAGAACAACAAAAATTGGACATGTAGCTTATGTCAACTTCCAAAAGTCGTATGATAAAAATTTCTAAGAGTTTTAATTCGGTATGTTTACTTTGAAAATTTGTACCACTGCTGACTAAGCAACGACAATGGCGGCTGTGGATTTCAAGAAAATGTTTTTTATTTTATCGAGTATAAATGAGGAATAAACATGATTACTTGATCTAAATAGGAAAGAAAACATGATTATTGGTTTTGTACCTATGGCTCATACCCGCTTACAGCTTGACATTTTAACAAACACCTTGCAGGCAAAATGCTGCAAATACCAAGCGAGTACACTCTCATCTCCTTCCAGAAGATCGATCCAGTTCAAGATCGCCTCTCAAATCCGATTCTCCAGGTCACATTCTACGCTAAATTTTATCAGAGTAACTGTTGATTCATTCAACTTTCTGTTTCTCCACTTTGTTGTTACGTTTAAGATCGGATCCAACATTGTGGAACGATGGGCCCTACAGGGATCCGGAGTCGATAGAACCAACACATATAAACTGGATTAATGAGGGTTAATTAAAGTATTGATGAGTTCATTAAAAGAGATTTTTGAAGCTTAAAGCAGATATGTGTCTCCCTTAATTGCTACCGATAAATCTGCTTGCTTTAGTGTTAAATCTATGTTCATGAGGCAATTGAACTATTGTAACTATAGATAATCAATTAGCTTTAGTAAAAATGTTATTAACATTCTCACAAGACTATGTATGAAGAAACTTTAATTGTTGGTGAAGAGACCAGAAGGAGTAATAATGAATAAAAATATCATTTGCTTTTTTTATACAAAAATACTGTTTCATCGACCAAACTTGAACCATGATAGTTGGAAGTTGGAACCCTTTTTTAATACCTCAAATGCTAAAACAATAATATTACATCATAGATGTAGTGATGGATAATGGATTCAAGAATTCTAACATTGATTTGCATTATCATAACAAATGTCTTTTAATATGCTCAAAGTATAATAATTATTTTTAAATAAAACTTGGTAAGAGTATCTTTTGGGTATACATCAGTACCATATAGGTCAGACACATGTTGACAAATTCTCTCAATGTGACAAATGACTTTACAGATTAAAAACTGAAACTTCAAAGTAGTCCTAACATTTAAAGTTTAAACCAAATTATTGTTATTACCTCATATCTTTCATCTCCTTACAGCAAATATAACATATCTAAAGATAACCCGAAAAGAAATCAAAGAGCAACAACAACGATGATGAACGAGAAACAATTCACAGAGAGGTAAGGTTTTAATAACCTCATAGACGCGATCAGGTATCGCGTATCATTTATTATTGAAACTCATTTTCAATTTTGGTTGGATATGTTTTAAGGTATGCGGTTGTGACCGGAGCAAACAAGGGTATTGGTTTTGAGACAGTTAGACAGTTGGCGGCTTCTGGTGTGACAGTTTTGTTAACTGCCAGAAATGAGAAGAGAGGTACAGAAGCTGTGACGTCAGTTCATGAACTTGGTTTATCAAAAGTACTATATCATCAGCTTGATGTACAAGACCCTCAAAGCATACAAGATCTGGCTGATTTTATACAAACCCAATTTGGAAAGCTAGATATCTTGGTAAAGTTATCACCTTTTTTGAGTTTTATGATCATCTTGAAGAGAAAATGTACTCTTTTTTTTTTTTTTTTACCAACGGGTGTCTAGCTGGGTTGGATAAGGCTTGGGGCTTTCCTATGGG
>WOUH02000031.1:492694-504341 GCA_009936405.2 Stevia rebaudiana | reverse complement strand
CCACAATGCCTTCCGGGGAGGATCTCGTGGGTACCAAAATGGTACCGGGGTCAGGGGTACCCTGCATTTACCCTTTTAAAATGTACTCTTTTTGACCTTTTGTTATTGTTTTGTTTTAATTTAAAAGGTCAACAATGCTGGAGCTTCTGGAGTGATTGTTGATGAAGACGGTTTACGGGCTCTGAATATAGATCCAGCATCTTGGGTAAGTAAAACTTTTTATTAGCGGCGAGAAGAAACTGAATTAACCGAAGCGGAACATAAATAACTGAACTGAACAAAAAACCAAATCGCAAAAAAGGGGAATCGAAACAATCGGTTCGGTTTGGGTTTTTCTTTTTTCTAAAACCGAAAAAACCAAACCGAATCTCTTGGTGTTCATAATTTTTTTTGTAAGTGTGTTTATAATTTAAAATGTGTTTATGCATACATATTAGTATATGCAACTATTTTATAGTTCTTAAAGAATAAACTAGTCTCTTAAAGATTTATGTATCTTGATTATATAGTTTTATGTGTTTTATAAATATACTAATGTACTCATACATCACCTTTTATCATGAAGTTTTCAAATTGTTAAAAACAGTTGGATTTATGTTTACTAAGTCAAATTGATTCATATCGTCCCACAAATCAATTCGTGAATTATCTGTTAGTAATCTTGTTGTTTTGCATTTTTTATCTTTTGTTTACTAAAAAAACAAAAAAAAAAAACCGAAAAACCGAAACCAAACGGTTGTAAAAAACTAAAAACCGAATATTTTGTTTGCGATTTCAGTTCTAGGCAAAAACCAATTCAAACCAAACCATGCGCACCCCTACTTTTTATTCAATATAGGGGCAATTATTAATTCAGTAACATGTTCATGATAATCACATAATGCACTTGTATGCACCGCATAAAAGATACTCAAAATAGTAGGAAAAAAAAACAAAGGTGGTTACATAACGTCTTTCGTATTTCATCCAAACAATAAAGTACAAATGCAGCATTATGTAGTTCTCACAGTTCTGAACATATTGTTATTGGTTTAAAAACAAGCACCCCTTTTTATCATGCATCCTTTATGTTTGTACTCAAGTTCATATTACATGATGAAATTCGACTTCAATCTAGCTTTCAGGAAAAGCAACAAATATTGTTCAAGATGTGATGAAGACAACCTATGAAAAAGCAACCGAATGTCTCAACACAAATTACTATGGTGTCAAGAGCTTAACACGAGCACTCCTTCCACTACTACAACGTTCGACTTCTGGGGGTAGAATCGTAAATGTCTCTTCCCTTCGAGGCGAATTATGGGTAAGTTTCTTATTTTTACCATGTATTTCGACTGCTTCCGATGTTATATAATAAACTAATGTATGATTCTTATGTTAGAGGATTCCAAATGAAGAAATAAGAAAGGAACTTGGGGACTTGGATACATTAACTGAAGAGAAGATTGATGGGTTTGTAGAGAAGTTTTTGCATGATTTGAGGAACAATGAACTTGAAGTCAACGGGTGGTCAAAGATGTTACCCGCTTACAGCGTGTCAAAAGCCATGCTCAACGCGTACACTAGAGTTGTTGCGAAGAAGTACCCAGAGATGTGCATTAATTGTGTACATCCGGGATATGTAAACACCGATCTAAATTGGCACACGGGTACTATGACATTGGAAGAGGGTGCACAAGGGTCGGTTATGTTGGCTCTTTTACCTCAAGGAGGCCCGTCGGGTTGCTATTTTGATCGTACACAAATTGCTGAATTTTAACCCGTTTTGACCCGATGGCTTTTAATAATCATTCAGTTTGTTGTCTTTTGTTTCAAAATTTGAAAATAAATGAACACCAGATTGTTTTGTACCTTACTACCATCTATGGCCTATGTTTCTGGACCTTATAAGTGTTTCTTTGAAAGCAGCTTTTGTGTCTGCAAGGCAACATTTGGGGTTGTAAACAAACTGTTCGTGAAACATTTGACGGAAAGTACATTTATGTTAGTTAAATAGAACAACATGAACAAAAAATTCCATTCGTTTAGTTAAATGAACAAACATGAACAAAGGTCACATCATTTGTATATGTAAACGTTTGGTAAAGTGTTCGTTTATGACATTTATTAAGTGAGTTCTATTTAACTCTATATGTTCATAAAACATTCATTATTTTGTTAACTTAGTATGTTGATGATTTTTTATCAGTTGTTTTAACTTTATATTTGTTTAAGGTGATTAAATATGTTTTATGTTTAGAATTAAGAATATTTATTATTATTTATAAAATACAAATAGTATATCTTCATTAAAATATAAATAGTACATCTTCATTTGAATTCATGAACAAGTATAATCCTTAATGAATGAAGACACACAACTTTCATTCTACTAGCGTTAGTGAACAAGTTAAATGTTTAACAAACAAACACGAACAAGGTCTACACACACAAACAAGTATTCGTTCATATTCATTCGGTTCATTTACAACCCTAGCTACATCCCATCCTCAAGATCCTATCAATAGCCTTGCTATGAGAGGATATACCAAGTTTGACTGATTGTTGATTGTTGTAGTTTTGTGTTTTGGAGGTTAAAGATTTTAAAATGCTCAAATGACATTAGTGAATATTATTATGGCTTACATTACCTAATAGTAGACAAAGAAGCTAGCATGACGAAACCAAGACCTACAACAAGTCCATGGTTTCGAATAGTCATTAGTATGTGCGAATCTACCTCTATAGTCCCAAACCGTCTATACAAGAGAATTCATGTTCTTCAACAAACAAAATCCCGCACCAAAACTAAAACTCTAATTTTCTTGATATATTCGTTTAAAGTTAGAAGAGATCGAGCTTTACAGGTGGTAAATTTAAGTCGGCTTCGTTCATCAAGCATACTAGATGATATCAACATACTCTTCTGCTTGATTATCTGTTGTTGTCATGCTTCCTCTCATACCCATTCCTGTATTATACTGATTGTTACCATACGGTATTACGGTCATTGCTTGCCCACCCGTGAACCGGTGATCTCCACCTGATTTTTTAAAAAGTTAAATCATAAATAATAATTAAAAAAATTAATATATTAAAAAAATAATGCTGTCACGTCATCATGTACTCATGTCAACATTATTATTAGTTTATTTATTACCACTATCACTGTCGGATGCATCTGCAAGCTTCGCTATGACATCAATCAGAGCTCGTTCGTGATCCTGCATCATCCGTAAAAAATTAAAAAAAAGATAATTAAATAAAAAAAATTTATTAACTTTTGAATGGAAGATTAATTCATGTAACAATATATATATATATATATATATATATACCCTGAGCATTTTCTTTGCCTTTTCTATTTCCAGCAGATCAGGATGAGTGGTATCAAACACCTTCTCCACCTGCCAAAAATGTATAATTTAGGGTAAATACAATTTTGTGAGAGAAGATGTAATGTAACATAAATCAAGATTAATATTAGATTTTAAAAAGAAACAGTGCCTCTTTTATAAGAGTGTCGGTGTGAAGAATCTCTATTTCATCTGAAGTCTTCATATGATCACCATTCTGCAACGGTGGCGCGTATACTTTTCTAGATTGTTCCTTTGAGTTCCCTCTACCCCTTCCATGACTCACTTGATTACTGTATCCGTGGGACCCACCATGACTAACTTGATGGTATCCTGAGTCATCACCTAACCATTGGATATCCTCTGGAGGAATCTGAAATAGATCATCATTTAAACAAAGTTAATTTGGTTTGAATATTAATTCATTTATTAGAAACATGAAAGAGTTTAAATGATGCCAATGATTCACCTCCTTGAGATTAACCCATTCGAAGCTTTCCTGTGGCGTATTCTTATTATAGAGCAAAGAATGACGTCCCTATTAAAAATTAAATATATTATCAACAATGGATTCTACACCGAAGATTTAACATTGTACTTCTAAGGCTAATAACTGAAACATGGATTATTATTTATTAGCTTTACATGTTTTAAATACAAGCCTGGTAAGAGCACGGATTATATAAGTTTATAAAATAATAAGTTTATTCACGAGTCATGAGACTATAAATTAGAAGGCATAGTAGGATTTTGTTATCCAAAATAAGAAAAAAAAAATTATCAACTGGTCTGAAAAAATGAAAGATATTGGACATTTGTGCAAATAAAACAACAGGTTCACTTGAACCAGCTTAAAGAAAGAATAAAGATATTATTATGATAAACCACATCTCAGATACAAAACAATAACATAAAATGAAGATTAACAAATGAATCTAATAATATACCTGCACAGGATTGTAGTCAACAATTACAGCCTCATAAAAGTTATTATCATCAGGCCATCTAGTTCTTAGTTTTCTCCCAATTAACTGATCTTTTGCACCAACATCACTTACTTCATTTGCAAAAGGAACAATAGCAGAACCATGGTTTGAAACCATTCCCCTTGGAGTTCGACCCACTAAGGGGTATCTTGGGGACTTCATTAAAATTCAACATGATCCATCAAGCAGTCAACAAACGTAATAATAAAAACATTTTTTGATATCGTATTAAAATTAAATGTTTAACCAACTCACAGGTTTAGGGGTTTGAATTCCACCTCCTAATCCGGGAAAAGATTGAGTAGGTAAAGAGAGGGGCATAGATGTCTTTTGCCTCTTCCTAGATGCTGAAACAGTTGGACTCAATGGAATTGAGTCATGCATAGATTGAGGAATGTTGATCAATGCACTGCGGGTACCACCTGAAGTCCTCCATTCTCTGATCCTTATGATGATGTCATCAGTGTTTACCTTTGAGAGTAATTCTCTATGTTCATCATCAGATACGCGAAGTTCTTTTCGAAGTTCTGTTATTAATCCTTCCTTTTCCTGATATATTATTCTTTATATATTTAAATTTAATTGGGATAAAATGAATTAAGTTAAGGAAAAATATTTTGTCACAAAAGTATAATTCATACCCATGAAAGGGCATCAGACTGTGCTTTGAAAGCACGTAGAACTGAACTGTAAGCTATTTGTTCAAGGTAATGAATCTGTGACTCCATCTCATGTTGCATCATTTTAAAGTCGCCGAATCAAGAAACCTAAACAATTATGTAAATTTAAGTTTATTATATAGTAAATAAACATTCTATTGGTAGTATGAAGAACTATAAAATTGTGTCATTTTATTAAAACATTGATCTTTTATTACTACCAACAAATAAGGTTTTGTTTCCACATGTGACCAATGAGCATGACAAAATTAATTTGTTGCACTGAGGTTAATAAGCACAATAAAAGACTAAAAAAACAAACACTTCTCACATTTATCAGCAAAAATCAAAGCATCATGGTGTACAATTATTTCTTCTTACAGATTAAATCAAACAGAAAAATTCACTATCACTGCATACAAGATCACAAGCTACTTACACCGGTACATACATCTTTTAAATATATATACTAATCTTTTCTGAACTAGTTGTCATATTTTACTATATTTTGAGCAAATGTATATGACTTCTATAATCAGACATACCCTCATGCCCCTAACTATTGGCAAAAGAAAACATAGGAAAATAATAAGATTCCTGTCCCAAACTATTAATTTACCTACAACTCTACAAGTCAAGTTATTAGCTATCTTTAAGTAGAATGTCAATTCAAGCAGACGCCGATTAAAATGCATATGTAACATGTTCAACATGATTTGGCAGGTACAATATGCGCTGTCATTACATCTTCGCAACAATATGGAAAAAAGGTTGCAGTATGTATATGTTAACAAATGCCAATTATAATTTTCCTAAAAAATTATCTGGAAACAAATCAGCGTTTTTCTAGCTCAAAACCCTAATTACAAACCTAGAACATATATAGGGAGACAGAAAAACACCCAAAATAAGCTCACCCCAACCGAATTTCAAATTATTGATGCTTACAAGTCATTTAACCGTTAAACTTCCAACCCTCGACCTTTCAATTTTAGGTAAGCTACAGCTCAAAGCTTAAAAATCAATTAACGCAATAACAACATTCGCACACTAAATTTTCCATCGAAACCCTAAACAATCTGCAAATTAGAACAGAAATGCACCAAATGGAGGGAACAGCGATTAACTCACCGTTGCAAGAATCAAAATACCGGATCTTATTGGAGATGGCGACGGAACCCTAGAAATCAGAGAAATTGATACGAAATTTGCTTCTGGGAACGCAGAGAGTCTAATTGAAACAGAAGATTATAGTGGTTCAATCTCTGTGATGAACTGATGTAGCATTTTGCATGAATTTTGGGAGTGAGACAGATTTTGCTTTGAAAATGGTGAAAAAATGGGGAGAAGTAATGGGGTTTATATAGAGGCGATAGGATATTGGTTACCATGAAAAATGAAGGCGGACATGAAATTGTTTTGGAATTGGATTTTGTTTGTCGCTGGGGTTCCGCTTTTTTCGTGAGATGCATATGGGTCCCTCAATGTTTATTAAATGTTAAATTTTAGTCCCTATCAATTTATATTTGGATCTGACGTATGGTTGTTCACGAGCCGAACATAATCAAGCGTACCTTTTGCTTGTGCTTGGATTGAACCGAGCGCTTTTCAACTTAGCCGAGATCAGACGAGAATATATCTACAAGTAGTGTTTTTTAAACGAGCGTCAAGCGAAATTTGAGCATTATAGAGCTAAAAAAGAAAGTGACACTAGTGGTGTTAGTTTTAGATTAGAGTGAAGCTTGCATCCCTAGTCTAATTATAATACTTTTAACACATTTACACATCCATATTTACAATTTTAACAGTTTCTTTCAATAATCACCGGACACTAACGTTGGTTTTGATTTTGTATAAAAATGAACTAAATGCTCTTAATGGTGATCTACCATAACAACTACTTCTTTCCTTGTTTATCTCTCTAAGAATCTCATACAGCCATAGAATCTCATTTATTTTCATCTTACTGTAGATTTTAATTGTTTTTTTTTTTTACTTCATTGAACCATTTAACATTAACTAAGTGAGCCTCTAGCATGTTTTATTAATAACTATATTTATTTTCTTATATATACATATAAAGTATATTAAATAGCAAATCGAGTTGAACCAAATGTACCATTGCTCCTTAAGAAGTGTAATTTACTCGATGTCTTGATCAATGGTTTAAATTCGGTTACAATATAATAGTAATTAAATACACAGGTTATGAATATTAACCAAATGAGATAAGGATATAATAGTGATTTAACTTCAATCATGTTTATTTCAAGTTGATGACATGCGATAAGGCTTTTCGACTAATTCGTGGCTTCTAACTATATCAGAATTAGCTTGATAACCGCTTGGTTAAATACTTAAATTCAGCTCGAGCTACTTTAGTCATGCAAATCTTAAGTACGCTTAATCAAATAAAGAAACCCAATTAGACTTGATGCAATAAGATTTGCCTATATAGGGCCTAACTAGAATCTCCAAAATAAGAAAGTCCGATTGCTAATTCCCTAAATACATTTGGAACTACTTTTGGTATGGTTAAGCAAGTGAAGGAAAGAGTTTCAAGTTAAGTAACGATGTCAATGACTTTTATTTTCTTAAATTCTAAAAAATCTATCAAATAATAGTAATATTTTTGTTTTTATAATGACTTAAATGTAATCTTAACCTTCTAGCCTTTTATTAATCGAATTCAACCATTGTGTTCTTATATAAGTTGATCACTTTGACAACTTTTTATATTTACGTCCGTTCTTGGGTTAAATACATTAGTCATCAAGTTAAATGTTATTAATTTTACATATCACCACCATTGGCCACCAACCATCGTTAGCATAAAAAGATAACAAGGATCAGAGGATGAACTTCTAAAAAAACAAATCAAGCATAAAACCAAATATAAATTCCAAAAAAAAACCTAATCAAAAAATTCAAAAAATGAAATATTGAACCTGCTACAAACCACACCTGGATGATCATTATTTAACAACAATGTGTTCCATCATATCTACAATTCTAGTTTCTTTTTTACCTCTGGTACCATGAACATGGTGAATAATGTTATAACTTCTAGTGATCATCTTCATTTATTCCAGGACAGTTAGCCAAAAGTGCATCCATTGATTCATACTGAAAATAAAGTATACAAATTTATGAGATACAAAATGGAATGAAGAAAAAAACATCAAAAGTGCATAACGTTTAACATATTGGTTTACCAATATTAAACTCACAAATCATATGCATTACTAGAGGTTGAAGATAATTAAACTTGAGAGCATAAAGAGAATACACACCTGACATCCACAAAAGAGACAGTACTGAAAATTATCCCTCAGTTTCATCAACATTTCAAGCAAATCCTGCATTAATAAATAAATAGTAACTGTATAAATTATCAAATTTACAGGAGATAAAATGATGATTTCAGTGACAATGTGTACGCATTATCACCTCAAGTTTCACAATTGCTAACTAAAATCTAGATCGATGATTAAAAAACAAAGAAAAATCATCAAAGACGTTAATGAAATAATCATATTTACCTCTTCTGTAATCACTTCCTCTTCTTCTTCATCATCATCATCACCATTATCATCATCATCTTTCTTCTCAACCTCCACAACCTCTTTATTCACCAACTGATCCAACACCCCTTTCGCCTTATGAAAATTCACAACCACCCTCTTATTCCGCCACCTCTCCTTAACCCGACTCCCAAAATCCGCCATTAATTCCGCCTCTTTTTTCTTATTCTCCGACACCAGTTCCTCCTCCTTCCTCATCTTCTCCTTAATCGGATCTTCCCGTCCAATCCCAGCTCTGGACCTCCGAATTTCCAGACCCACAGGGTCAACCCGACCCGAACCACTTGAAGCACCCAAACCAGACCCAGGTGTGTAACCCATCTGTGTCAACATCTTGAATCCAATGTTCGATTGTGGGATTGCTGATTCTAGGTTAGCTAGGGTTCGTTCATCCTCTTCAACTTGTTGGATTTCTCGCTTGAATTTTTTTCGTTCTTGCCAATTTCGTGGTTTTGGTCGCTTCTTTGAAGAATGTAAACTAGTTGATTTACTACTGTTATTGATG
The DNA here is from genome assembly GCA_009936405.2 of Stevia rebaudiana. Lineage (NCBI taxonomy): Eukaryota > Viridiplantae > Streptophyta > Magnoliopsida > Asterales > Asteraceae > Stevia > Stevia rebaudiana. The sequence goes on along the minus strand of WOUH02000031.1, from coordinate 495,272 downwards.
CTGGAAACCTGATACGAATTGAAAAGTTAGATTTTGAACACATATACGTTTGATATGTACACGATAGTTGGTGTATATTGAATAGCTCACCTTTTGGGCGGGATGTTTTACAGAGGCTTCGGATTGAGAATCTAGAAACTTAGAGAGGTCGCCCATGTAATCATCTTCTTCCTCCGCCATCGCTACGCAATTTCTTAAGACATTTTGATGTTCCTTCTGATTGATTTCTGTTACTTCTGCAATTGCTCTGCAAATCGATGATCAAACCCTAGAGCAGTTTTACCGGATTCATCCGGTCAATTCGATACCCGACGAGCCTATTTGGATCCATGATACATTTAAACCATGGGTCAAATAGTTAGGTTGAACCAATAAGGTTTTGCCCGACGGTGCTCCTTTCACATTATATATTCCTAGTTCCCGGTGAGTCAACCGCCACCAAAACACCGATAACCGCTTTTTTATTAAATCCTAGCCCTTGATTAGTGGCGGTTATGCCTAAGATTAAATCTCAACCATCTATTTTTACGGTTATTTATTTTATTTTACGGTTATTTTTAAGAAAAGTGGTTTTGACCCACTAACCATGTTCCCATATTTTAGACTAACACTTATTTAGCACCACTAACCTGTGGTTTATTTTCTGGAGCTTATAAATAGGTTCTTATTTTCTCAAAACTGATTTTTTGCAGATTCATTCAAGCCTCTTTGAAGCACTATCGGAATGGAGAACATGAACAGCAAGAACGCACCTAAAATCAATGGAGAAATTGAGGTAAGAGCTGCACTATAGCATACATTATAAAATAATCGTAAAGATTCAACTTTTATGATTGCTATTTATTGAATTCTTGAAACCCTTTTTACTGCTTCATCTTTTCGTAAAAAAAGATCAACCTTCTGCATAATTTTATTTGAACAGGTGTGACAATGGGTTTTTGTATATCCAATGTGATTAAATATATTTAAGGTCGCTGACCATGCGTTAGAAACAACTTTACACGAAAAGATGAAGCAGTTGGTTAATAAAACTTCGTCCTGTGTAATATGTAATTCATATGAATAAACCAAAAGAACAAAGCCAAACTGCAAAATTGATACTCAAAACAGTGGCAATTAGTATCACATAAGTTGGCCAAAGATCAAGAATGATGTTATAACTATGTAACAAACCGATGTTCAATAAGCTTATAAAACGGAATTAGACTAATAATTTCAATAGATAAGTTAAAATGAATGGCAATCATTTAAAAAAAAGTTAATCTTTTGTTCTCATATAAAAGGATCCATAACTTTTCATATTTTTACCAAAAAGCACACTGAAACATACAAAATTACAAATTAAACACTTGAAATTAAAATAAAATGCAAAATTATGAATGGATTTTCTTAAATAATTTAAATTATCTTTTGGATTTTTTTTTTTTTACTTTTTTTTTTTTTCTGGTCAAAGAGAAAGTATACATAGAAATTGAACACTTTGCTGAAGATAAGCTTATGGTGGATTTCTCTCTTTGAATTTCCTTTTTTGTCAATAGAGATTTGGGACCAAATTTGCAGAGTCAAAAACAGCAGATTCTCTTCATCCCTTTTATTTCTCATTTGTTTGCAATATTCGAGTTTATTGTTTCTTAAAATACCCAAATCAAATTAAGCTTTGACATGGAAAATGATTTGTATATAGATGAGTGAAATGTATTGAAGTAATTTAGGATATGTATTGAACTAATTTACTGTTATTTTTAAAGAAAACTGTTTTTACCAACCAACCATGTTCCCATTTTTTATGCTCCACTAACATTTAGTTAGACCACTAACCTTCGGTTTATTTAATGGAGCTTATAAATAGCTTCTGATTTTCTCAAATCTTTTTTTTTGCAAATTCCTTCAAGCCTCTTGGAAGCACTTCGAAAATGGAGAAGATGAACATAAAAAATGCATCTGAAATCACTGCAGAAATTGAGGTAAGACCTGCACTATAGCATACGTTTAATTATATTTCAAAAGTCAAATTAAGGTGGAAAAAAATGCACATGTGATACATAATTAAAAAACTGTTCTTTTAATTGGTGTATTCCTTAAAGATTCAATTTTTAATTGGTGTAAAATAATCTTAAAGATTCAATTTTTATTATTGCTATTTACTGAATTCTTAAAACCCTTTTTACTGCTTCATCTTTTCTTTCTGGTCAAAGAAAAAGCACAATCAAACATACAAAATTACAAATTAAACACTTGAAATTAAAATAAAATGCAAAATTATGAATGGATTTTCTTTAATAATTTAAGTTCTGTTTGGTTTGTTTTTGTTTTTTTTTTCTTTTTTTTTTCTGGTTGTTGCATTCATGATTCTGTTTATTCCCAAGTGCAAATTAAACATCAAAAAAGATCACGAGATTAATAAAAAATGCTGCACTTATGTTTTATGTATCTGCTTAGATATATAAATCAATGCAATTTTGTTTACACAGGTTGAAAAAAAACTTTTGATAACTGATGCTGAAAAGGAAGTTAAAGCTACATATGAGGTATGGTTTTGTTTTAAATACTATTGTTTGATTGTTGCATTCATGATTCT
>WOUH02000031.1:433971-444542 GCA_009936405.2 Stevia rebaudiana | reverse complement strand
TTTGGATACAGATTAGAAAAAAAGAATTTTTGGATGAAAGTGGCAAATGTGCCCAAACCTCAGGGACTAAATTGGCACTTTACTCAAAATAAAAAGTAACAAAAAAAATTTTTAATGCATGTTTTGTTTGTGTTCTTGTGGATAGAATATTATATAAACACAATATTTATATAGTAGAGTGATAAGTGATGGTTACAGGTTTCTTGGATCACTTGTGTGAATAGAAACTTATTTTGAATTATTTACTAATTTATCAGCAGAGATCAAATTGATCGGACTCTACAAACAAAATGCCATATAGTCACTATTAAACTACAAATTGAAACTTGAAAGAATATGCATCCCATAGCAGGCTAAGGCCAGCATTTAGTGAGTCATGAGACCAAATATATATATATATATATATATATAGTAAGCCGGCCCCATGTAATCAAAAGACTTTTGATGAATTACATAACTATGATTAATAACTATTTAATACATATGCATCTAGGGATGTTTCATTAGTTCACTCAACTATTAACTATTCACTGAAGAAGCCAAAAGCCTTCATAGATAATAATGACTTTTTTTGGTTCCGTTCAACTCTTGCAAACAATTCTCAACACAAAGGGGAGCAATACTTGTAAGCTGTAACATTTCTTTTATAATCGTTATTGGTTCATATGATCTTGCTACATAATTGCATTCATAGGTGTAGTTTATACCTCGAGAATAATATTTTTCACATGCCGGTACGAAAATTTCTCATGTACATAGTATAGATTTCACATGACTTTTTTTCTGGACATTATTGTTGGCAATTTAATCAATCTATCAAGTCATTTATTCACAACTATGAAATCTAATTCTACGATTAACCTCTGCCTCTCGTACTTGTAATTGTATGATCGGGCAGTTTTGTTGTTAGCAAGTACCAAATATTTGCTTTAACACATATGTACCAACCAATGCCTTCATAGGGGGAATCATTCTGGTTTTCTTTATAGTGAGTTTGGCGGATGAATACAACTTACCAACTAACATAACATAATCGTTTATGTAGTATATAATCAAGTAATCAACATTATACTAGCATTACTGTCGATACTTTTATGACAGAATAATGAAGATGTCAAAGAATAATACAAAGTTTGTTTGGTTTGGTTCTTGTAAGATGTATCTATTATAATTAAAAGATTAGCCTACATATACATAATAGCAATTGGGCTTATTATGATGTAATGTCTTAATAGAATTTTAATACATCAAGTTGCTAATATTAATGAGTAATGACGTTTTCTAGGTAAAGTTGTCAATGAGATTATCTATATACAAATGTATGTCTTCATGAAGCATTGTTAAATATTTATTTGAATATTGACCTTGCTAGTCTACTATTCATATGCAAAGTTTTCTTTTTTATTAATCTATAAATAATAAATTATTAACAATTTCATTATTTTATTTCATCTTATACATTCTTTCTTATTCTCCATAAGAGTAATAAGTAATAACAAAACAACCCTACCTAAGAGAAACATGAATGCTATTTAATTAATTTAGAGACGGCAATTATGAATTATCTATTGAGAAATAGATTGATTTGGGTTTAAGGAAAAAAATGTAATGGGTTATTTTGGACTGGTATACCAATATTATATCAGGGACACATATTGGTTGTATTTATTTATATATATGACAAAACAATTTGAATGGTTTTTATAAATCTTGCCGACAATGTGTATCGCAACCACTTACTAATTGCCGACACCACCGCTAAGTCGCTAACATCATGTTATCCATTGTGTTATCCATCGTGACTTGCAGATGAATCTTTTTTGATATTTTTCAAACTAACATTTATGCGTAACGGTTTATGACTTATGACACTGACCCAACCAAATTGAGACTTCTTTTTAAACGGCTCGCTTTAATCAAGTTACTTTGAACAAAACCTGATTTGCCTTGATATTGAAACCCACCTGAACTTTTTTTAGGCTTCATCTCTGTTGAGTTTATTATATTAGCAAATGCTTTTTGATATTTTATTTGTATTAAGGGATTAACTAATAAAATATTTTATTTATTTTGTCAGTAAAGAAATTAGAAAATAAGTTTTGACATAAACAAAATTCATATCTGTGGGTCAAATCTGGTGACGGTGCTCCAGCCACATTAATTGCCCATCTAGTTTGAAAATTTACATTAAGTTATCCTAAATTCAATTCCGCTAGCAACAGTTCACGTTAATTTTCTCAACTTGTGCCTAAATGAACTAACTCCTTTAATTAACCCATTATTACATGTGTAATACATATACAAAAACACAAAATGAGCGGGCAACAGGCCACAACAAGTTTGGATTAAATTGGATTTAGAACAAGACTCTGCCATTATAAAAACTATCATTTATGTACAAGCCAGAATAGGCTTTGAGTAAAAAATGTTACATTTTCGGGTTTCATTGTTTTTCATTTGATTTGTTTGGGTCAAAATTGATTTTAGGTTTATTAAAAAACCGCATAACTAAAACACAAAATCTTTTAAACTTATGATAAACTTGGATTCATGTGTTAGACAAAATATATATATGTATTTATTAATATATATATATAATATGTCCCTCATGATTATTTATATAATAATTAAATGATCAATTACTAATATACCCATATAGTTAGTTAACTGTATGATGGGCACAATTGACCTTACACTACTAATTAGGGTTTCCCCTTTGGTTGCACTTAAATGGAGAGGCTATATATAACATCCTAATGGTTCACGAATTGAGTCTTACACCCTCTCATAATTCGTAACCCTAGTCACCATACTCATAGCTTCCCTCTCAAACATCCCATTATCAATGGTGCAACCTAAACGGGAACCAGTCAATCAAATCATCAAAGATGTCTACTGCAATCAATCCTACTGCTACTGGACTTACAGGTTCCTTATAGTCTCTTGATTATTATTATCATCATGTTTAGTTAATAAATTAATCAGGAATCGATCAACATCATATTGTTGCGGTAGATAATCTAATAAACAGTATAAGCATCACATAACATGGTATAAATAAAAATCATGTCATATACTTTGTAAAATTTTAATATTTTAGAAGATACATGTATTTGTATATTTGAAAGGTGTTAGTTTTTTAGTATACCCCTTAAAACATATTATCTACATAAAACATTATTAGAAGATCAATGCTATGTTTTAATTTCATGGTCATAATTTGATATATTATAACGATGTTTATATTGATACACTACCTCACCATTCACATATTTTACCTCCTTTCATATCTATCAGTAATACTACAAATAAATTTAATCTTACTTATCTATTTTCTTAGAAAGAATTAATAAAAAATACTTGAATATCTAGTGAATTGTGCATTGTGTACACTAATCAATTGCATTTTATTAGTTTGTTTTATTGTATATAATTTTTGTTAATCCAACTCCGATGGACACCAACTCTCCATTTCATAATTCAAGAAAAAGAAAACCATGCCTTAATTTATAAGAAAAACAAATGAGTATATTTAAAAAAGTTTTATAAACCAATGATATCTAGCTCAAGTGGTTAGGATGAGGTGTGGACTTGTGGTTCTCTCTTTGGGAGGTCTCAGGTAATTTTCTGTGATGGGGAGAAAGTGCACTTCGGATAGAAGTCACCGGTTCAAACCTGAGGAGGGGAGAGGGTTTACGGATTCCATCCGGTTCCCGCTTATCTGGGGGTACGGTCTTACAGAGGTCGAGGAATCGACCTTGGCTACATCGCCCAGTTCCCCGTGGCTAACATGTGAGACTCTATGCTGTTAATAAAAAAAAAGTTTTATGACACCATGTGAATTCTGAAGGGATTGTTATTCACTTGACGACATCCCAAAGGGTTTCCAATACAATTTAATTGATTTTAAGTGAATATAATATTAGAAAGAAGGAATCAAAGGAAGGAGTAACGTAGCCGAAAACACCCGGTCAATTGTCTACCACCGACGCGACCGAACCGGGTGACCGCGCACCTGACTAGCCATACTCGCACCGTTACAGCTCATCTAACCATGTTACATGTCTCTATCATATCGTAATTCAAACGACTATTAAATGCAAGAATCAAAATCAGAACTGAGTTCCATATACATGGAGTCCACATTCGACTGACTCTCACGACCTGCTATTCGTTTCATCTCTCAACCATCATTCATTCAAATCTAGCATAACAAAATTTGGTAAGTTCGGTACTCATTTGCTTTTTTTTTTTAATTGAATTTGATAACCTGTTAATGAATCATGATTGAACGTCATTCCTGTTTTCGTTTTTCAAAATTTTTACTGTTGCATTGCGTATTGTATTAATGTATTATGATCTGGTTAGTGGTTACTGGTTAGGGATTTGGTTCAGTTTTTGACGAAACTTTATCTCTGATCAGTGCTGTTCAATCGGAGTTGTGGATTTTTGCTTTTGATTAATGTCAATCGATCTAGGACTCAAAATTTTCATCCATCATTCTATTGCTCTATGAATTTGTAATCAGTTCAATGTGTAATTCTGATCGGCATTGAAGTGTAATAGCTCCCGATCTGAAGTTACAATTGATAATTAAAACCACGTTGATTGATCATTTTCTGCTTCTGAGATATTCAGATCTATTTTGGATCTCATCTGTATAGGTGATTGCTTAAATCCTTGTCTAGGTTTTGTTTTCTGTGTCAGTGTCAGTGTATGAGGAACAAAGGATTAAATTTATTGCACTTTGGTAAACTATCTAATTGTTCATTAGTGTTAAAGTAGATCATAACTGGTGTGGGACATGTTAACTTTAGAAGTCATCTTTGAAGGCTAGATAACTTAAACATGAAGTAAAGGTGCAGAATATAAACCTGCAAAAACATTGAGAAATCAATATAAGATCTGAAGGCTAGATAGATAGCTTAAACATCAAGTAGTTGATTAATTCTAGTGTTACTGCATTTCAATTGTGAACCAATATAAATGAATCATCTAAAAGTATGGTGGTTGTTGGTAATTGACATTGACATTGCATCAGAATGAAGTAAGATGAGATGTTACTTTCTAAATTGTTCCACATAATGTCACATTTCAGTAGTTGTATTTTGTCCCAATTATAGTAACATCTCATCAAAATATGTTTTCTTTGTGCAGTTGAAGAAAGAACATTATGCTAAGTATGAAGCAGACAGATAAGAAGAAAAGTCTAACAAATAATCAAACAAAACGTCCTGCAAAGATGGAAAACAGGGACACGAAGCTTCAACAAGAAAAGTCAAACAAAACATTAAGATCAAAAGAAACAAATAAGAAAACTCCATCTGCAAGATCAAACTCCAATATTGTGGTTAGTGACAGAAAGAAGAATATAAAGCCCTCTGAAAATCAAGAAAAATTAGTTGTAAACTATAGTGACAAAGTGATCAGATATAGAAATGACAAACCTGCAACAGATTTAAATAAGGAATCAAGTAACGGGAGAGAAGAATCAGACTCTGAAACCATCACTGATTCTGTTTCCTCAAGTGGCGATTCACCGGCTACTGATCATGACTTACATTTACAGATCAACACATCATCTGATATTTCCAACAACTCAAATGGTTTTAAAGTTCATACAAAACCACCATCAACTTCTTCATCTATTTCATCCGAAGGATTTTATGGCCCAGATCTTGATGAACCAAAGGAAATGGATATCTTGGATGAGGTAAATAGCGATGGAAGTAATGAAGAAATGCTTGATGCAATGGAAAACATTGAACATGAAGCAAAAGAGAATTTAGATTTAAAAATGGAAAACATAGAACACCTAGCAAAAGAGAATTTAGATTTAAAAATTGCAAAAATGGAAACGAGAATTGAGCAACTTGAAGATGAGTTAAGAGAAGTTGCAGCTCTTGAAATATCTCTCTACTCTGTAGTACAAGAACATGATATTTCAGTACAAAAAGTGTACAAACCCGCTCAACATCTATCTAAACTTTATATTCATTCGCGTGACCATTTCTCTCAACAAAAGCGCGCTACCGTTAGCAGAAACATTGTATCAGGACTTGGTATGATTTCCATATCTTGTGGGAATGATGTTTCAAGGTACTTAACTTCTTTCTGTTTTGAGGTACCATTGTTTTTGTTTCTTGATTTAGTGTACTGATAAGTTGGCCCCGTATCGAAATTGCAGGTTGACTTTCTGGTGGTCAAACATTATAGTATTGAGGGGAATAATTACCCAAACATCTGGAAACAAACAATCCAATAATCTTGATTTTAATGAGTTTGTTAATGAACTTGAGAAAGTTGAGTCAGAGATCTTTTCACGGATTGTGGAGTCTATATGGTCTCAGGTACAAACTCTAGATTGCAAGACTTGTAGATTGTAATCCCACTATTTAACAATTTGAATGTTTATATGGATATATTAAATTACGAATAACAACCTTTTATTTTACTAAATAGTTATGTTATTATGGTTGCAGACCATGATGCCTAATATGCTTACAGATCTAACTTTGAATGATCAGTTACAAAGCAACTTCTCCATTAATTTATGGCAAAATGCTTTCAATGATGCTTTCAACAGACTTTGTCATATTCGTGCAAAGGGGCACAAATGTGGTTGCCTCCCGGTGTTGGCAAAAATGGTAATTAACTTTAAATTAATTAGAAAATAAAACAATTGATCCTTAATTTCACAAGTAATGAGATCCTTAATTTTGTACGGTCAGGTAATGGAACAATGTGTTGCTAGACTTGATGTCGCGATGTTTAACGCAATTCTCCGTGAATCTTACCAAAAATTTCCCACTGATTCCGTATCGGATCCTATAACTGAACCCGGAGTTTTGCCAATTCCAGTTGGTGATCTAAGTTTTGGTTCAGGGGCACAACTCAACAAAGCGGTATGTATTTTAACATCAAGTGCAGTTTAAAAAATTAGAAAAAAGAAGCAAATAACCATTTAACCTTTTTTATTATAATTAAGTTCTTACTTTAGTCATCAACTTTCTTTGCAGGTTGGCAACTGGTCTAGATGGCTCACTGACAGATTCTCATTAGACAACACTATAATTAGTGAATTAAAATGGTTTCATCTTCTTAATTCACTGAGTCATCTTTTAATGGTACCCAAGGACATGATTATAGACAGATCAGTTAGAAATGAGGTTCGCGATAATTCTCAATTATATCTTATCTGTTGCAAAATTAATATCATCCTCATAACTAACTGGTTGTATTTATATTTACATTTTTATTAGATATGTCCATCAATAAATCTTGAGTTACTTAAGCGAATACTCATCAGTTTCACTCCAGATGAATTCTGTCCAGATCCAGTTCCCGAAACTGTAATTGAGGCAGTTAACACAGAGGTATTGTTCTTTATCGTTTTCAAATTTTACAAACTTTTTTTCCACATTCCTTTGGTTTTAATGTGAGAAAGCAAAAGTATTTATATCTTTGACTGTTTTTTTATTTTAATTTTTTTTTGGTGGTTTGTGTAGTGTATTGTTGAGGATAGATCATCAGAAGACAGTTACAATAGATTTCCTTATCCAGCTGCAACAATCATTTATAAACCGCCTTCAACCGTTGAAGTTTCCAAGAAAGTTTATGAGGAACTTGAAGAGGTCGATTCGTCTCTCACCTTTAAATTAGGAAATTTAAACGGAAATATCGCGAGTTATGTTGTTGCAAATGCAAGGTACAAACTTCTTCTTGATGTTTGGTCATCATGAGTTGCTTATGCAAAAATGTACCATCCTTATGTATCAAGGTGCTACATCTTTAGGATGTCCTTGATCAATGAGTATACTAATAATATGTATTTTGAAGTTTAGGAAATGTGTTATAGAAAAGAGAGTACTATTGTTTTTTTAGTAAACTCGTGTATAGGTTTTGGATTAAAGAACATGTTTTTTCTTTTGTTTAAGAAACAATATACGCATCATATATGAAATAACCATACTAACCACTTATATAAATTGTTCAGTGTTATAGAAGTCGCTAGTTGGGCAACGGGGTGAAGACTAGGGTAGGGATTAGTCAGGATTAATCAGTTTAGAACAAGCCGCTAGTTGTCGATATTGTTAAATTCAAACACCATCCGACTTGTATTCAATCTCCTCATCCCCCGACTCAAATTCTTTGTTGTAAAAGTTTACTTGATGTACTTGTCGTTGCACTTGTTCGGTTACATAACACTTCCTCAACACCCGCGACCTCACTAACCACCTTGTAAGATAGCCCCGACGAAACTTGTTCATCATCGTTATCAACAATCCATTTTTTAGCCAAATTACCATCATCCGCTACCAGTACTACCTGATTTCTTGACTTTTTTTCTTGTTTTTCTCCATCAAATTTGCATTAAATTGAACATAAACAGGATCATCCATTTTACTTACCTCTAGCCAAATCCTTCTTTCTGTATGTACCGTAAGAAGTTTGAATAAATAATAAATTTAATAGTAGGTTTAAGTATTCATAACATATATTTATTAAATTGTTTAACATTTGATGTAACTAACCCCTTGGCCATTTTTGGTTACCGATATACTGGGAATTCATGACCCGTGGCCATTCTTAAAGCCTCATAAAAAGCTTCTACACGTCATTTCTGTCTCCACAATCTGGTGTATCCAGAAAGCTAACGATAAGGTTTTCAACGACCTTAATTTTGAAGCTTTTGAGATTTTCGGTAACATCAAACTCTTGTCTTGGTTGAACATAGGGGTTAAAATGGGCCTTAGATTGGGAATCATGGTATAATATTCCTTTTTACTTTAGTTTTGTATTCTAGCTCCTTGCTAGTTTCTTTTTATATAAATTTTGATTGGGTCCCTTCGAATAGGTTCCAGTTTCTTTCACATACAAACAAACTAGTAGCAAGAGAAAGTATTCTCGTACCAATTTGCTACAATGTTAACACAACCATATTATATTAAAATGACAAATGAAATTCTAAAACAAAAAATTGTTAAGCATTTAACTTTGGATTTCCTGGATCAAAATTTTCTGGTTGACCTTACATCCTATAAGTGCGATTATGATCGACTAGAGCTGATCAGGTCGACTAGCTCGACTTTGACCGATTATGATCGATCCCTGATTTTCTAGCCGACTAGAGGAAATTGCATTGAAAGTCTGTCGCCTAGAGACTAATCCCCACCTAGGCGTGCCTAGATCTTTTTTTACAACATTAAAATTGTTATATACATTCTGTCTCTACCACGTGGGTCCAAATGCATTTTTATGTTACAGCTTATTATGTTGGTCGCATACATAGATGTAAAATTCTAATTGGTCATGATTTATAGTGATGGTGGGCTATCGATCTTAACATGATACATAAGTGATGTGAGACCTCTGAATGAAATTTGGTTCTGTAGTCCCTACATGGATGCTTATTTATGGTGTGGGTCTTGACATGGGTGATGAGGAATTTAGCTATCGGATTGCATTTTCTCAAGTGGTCCAGCCATGGGTCTAGACATTATTGTTAGTTGTTACATTGGTGGTTCCGGTTGCTTCTTTCACCGTGATACTAGCCACTTAAGTCAAGAGTTTGTGAGAGCATTCAATCGGATTATTTGTCCTCATTTAGCCAAAAATACACTTATATAAGATTTGTCGATTTTTGAAAACTTCATATATCATATTCCTAATGTCTATCTTTATACAATTAATACTCTTTTTATTAATTTCCTTTTTTTCCCCATTTATAATTTTCAAACACTCAAAACGTATGAGTGATGAATTGTGGGCCTCTAAATATATGAGATGAGAAATGAGTCCCTGAATTTCCCCTTAGTTGATAGGAATGAGATGAAATGCAAAATTAGATGAAAACCTTGACTCTTAAATAAAGGGTTAGTATGGTAAACCTAATGATTACGGTACTGTTTGGTATCCATGAATTAAGACTGAATTGAAAAAAGTCATTATGCTTGAATGAAAAATAACGTGTTTAGTTACGTTTAGGAATGAAATATACCATTACATAAGAATGCGATTCTTTCTCTTTTAATAATTTCCATTCCCCGGGAAGAGGTGGTCTTTTTTTCATTCCTTTCCTTGAAGGAATGATCTGATCAATTATCCAACTCATGACTCGACTCATCTCATGATCATAACCATGACCCGACCCATGAATAGACCCATTGCCCAACCCATAATAATTTCCATGGCCTAACACATGACCATCCCATGACTTGAACTATAACCTGACCCTTGACCTGAAACATGACCTCCTAAACCTATGACCCCCAAACCATAACCTACACCATGGCCTAACCCATGACCCGAATCATGAACCGACACATGAAGCGATCAACAACCCAAACGGTCAGACATGACCCAAACCATAAACTGACCCACGAGTTAAAAATATTACCTGACCCATGAGCTGAACCATTAGTCGACACACACACGAACCTGAGCTACAACGCAAACCATGACCCTATGTAACAACTGGCCGTTTTCCGGCAGTTGACCAGGTACTTTTCAACTATGACTATGTTTATACCGGCAATACGCCATTGGTAACACGATGATTATATGAGTTT
>WOUH02000031.1:423591-433871 GCA_009936405.2 Stevia rebaudiana | reverse complement strand
ATTCACATTTCTCTCTCTCTCACCTCGACATCAGTTCTAATCTAGGGTTTACGATCATCATCGTGTTGATGATGATCTGATTTAGTCTGTTAGATTGTAGATCTGAGTTTGTTGTTGTTCATCTAGTTGATGAACTCGTGGATACGTTTTTGATTTCTTTGTATTTGTTACGAACGATTCCTTTTTCTGTTTCAAACCGTCTTGTTCATAATTCCACAGATCTGTTCATATTTCCACAGATCTGCTCGTTTTTTACATTCTTAAATTACGGCACACCCCTAAACTTTACACAACCTACATATCCACAATGAAAGTTAAACCTTAACCACTTGGTTTTGGACCAAAAGCTTCAAAAAAGAAAGATGACCTATTGATCGATGTATCGTAAATTATTGAATTATTATAATAATATTCAAGTTTCTTTGGTAGCTTGTTTTATTAATTTCATTTAACCTTTTTAACTATAAAAACTATATAAGTTATAATATTGCTACAAATATTTATAACGGTTAGAATTTAAGAACTAAATAGAATACCTAAGGGTGGAGGGAGTGGTACCCTCCCAAACAAAACTACCCTCTCAAATTACCCAATCAAATTATGTCACGTCAGTACCCTCTATTAGTGGCAATGGTACCCTCCCACTACCCTCCCACTTTTTATTCCCCAACGTTCTAATTTTAGACAGAAAAGCACTTTGCCGACTCGGGAAAAACTACCCGCCCAACCTACCCTTCCCACTACCCGATTTCAGTGGCGGTGGTGTTGCCGTTCTAATACCTTAGCCGATTGACTACCCGATGCTCGACTCCCTGTACCCTAACGCTTAATTAAATATTTATGAAGCTTAATTATTATCTAACTAGTTTATTAATTTTAAGAACTGTTTAATTTCACATACCCAGTTTATCGAATTTAATGGTTTTATAGTTAAGGAAAAGTACGAAAAGACTTTTAATGAAATTTTTAATACCTTAATAAACAAAAACAAATACATTGAATGATATTGTCGAAGCTATGTGTGAAAAGAAGTTGACCTTGTGGACGTGGAGTAGTTGTACGTCTCGTGATAACTGACAATCATCATTCATTATATGTTTCTTTGTCCACATATTATCACATTCTCACCCTCCTCTTTCTTTTTCTCTTTCTCTCAAGAAAAAAAATACAATCAACGATGAAACGTGATTTTCTTTGTTGTCTTCTTCTACTGGTTCTGGGTTTCATGTTATCTGCAACTGATGCATCGAGTAAGCGCACAACTCTCACCTTATTTTACATCATTTTTTTATGTAATGATATGTCAAATTAGAGATTATTGTCTTTAATTTGAGTTAGTTATATTGAGATCGAAAGTATCAAACGTTTGAAAAGTTTGCCAATTAAATTCATTCACCTTAAGTTTCGGTTTATGTTCCCAAATTAATTAGAATTAGGCCTTATTATCGTTTCTGGTGTCGATCAACAGGAAATTCTGCTTGGATAAAAAACGAAGTTGCACTACCACATATACATTTTCAGGTTTTTTCTCTTTCTATATATATATTTAGGGAAATTTACTAAAATGAACAAAGGTTAGACAATTTTTTCTTTTGTTCTAAATGGATATAAGCATAAAGGTCCTATGATTCACATTTATCAACCAATAAGAAAAAAAAAAATTTCAATAAGAAAAATAATTTTGGACTTGTAAGTTGTTTAGTTTGTATGATTAGCCTTTTGTAAACATTGACTTCAAGCAAAATTCAACACTAAAATTCAGTGTGCAAGATTAGCTTTCTTAACCTCCTCTAACTAATAGGACTTTGGGTTAAAACTTAAAAGGTAATGACCATATTCAAAGCTAGAAGCGCTAATATTTTGCTAAATTTCCCAATTTTTATAATTATTAAGTAGAAAGCAAAAAATTGTACGTCCATGTCTAAATTTAAATATAAATATTTACATGATGAAATTAAAAATTCTGATAGAACAAATTCAGAATTTCAGGGAATCACCTTCGGTTCCGTATTATCCTTGAAACAACTTTTAAGTAGTGTTAGAGTCGACTTAATTATAAATTTAATAAACTAAATTATTAAATTTATCATGCAAATTAAATAAATCCTTAAGTTTTATTTTTTCTAGTGTCAATTTTTTTTTTGGTTAAGCATGTGATCTTAAGGAGATCGAGCAACTTCTCATAACACTTAATTCCAGTGGTTTTGTCAATTATACCAACCTCCACCCAAAATATATATTGCCTGTTCAAAAAGCTTGTAGATTTTTTTATAGGCTTTACCCAAACACCATATATTAAAGGGTTTAGGTTCGTTTCCAATTTTTAATTTTTCTATTTTTTATTCGGTGAAGTCACCTCCTTAGTCCCCAAGCAAACCGTGGGTTACGTGATTATTTTGATCAAAATACTATAGTTGGGGGATCTCATGAGTATTACGCTAACAGATTCTCACAATTACAAAAGCACTTTGTATAGTAGAAGTGTCAATAGATCGTTTATATACACAAAACCTCCTAAACTAAAGCGAATCGGTCGGTTTAGCATGTACGTTTGATATCCAAATAGTGCAAATACTCGGTTAATGGTTTTCGGTATGATCGGTTAACATGCAAAGATATTTTGTCTTATGTGGTTGTATATGTATAATAATCATTAACTATTTTCTATCATTATGAAGTATTTATACAAATACTTTTCATATACAAGAGTTAAAACTTGATAGATTCTCTATACATATACAAATACTGTTTATTTAATTAATTAGAAAACAGAAAAAGATAATAAGAAAAGTATAAAAAATATTATTTAATTGAGTATAAGAGAAAAAAAATGATAAATATATAATCTAATATTATGTAATTAAATATGTGAGAAATGGATAATTACAAAGGTATAAAATAGTATTATTTAATTGAATATGAAAGATAAATTATATTAATAAAACTATAAAAAAAGTATCATTTAACTAAACAAAAGAAATTAAGTAGACATGTTTTTAATAAATTATAGAAATGAATGATAAAAAATTAAATATGAATACTTTTAAGAGTTTAACCCACAACCTGACAAAGCATCTAATATCGGCCCTAACTCTTCATATAGGTTATTTAAATAAAATTTCCATCGTGTCTTACGACTCAAATTTAGAATAAGTGTGATCTATAAAAATATAATAATGTATATATTTTGGGATGCATTGACTCTAAGGGTTGTATATTTATTAGATTATCTGTAACCTACACTACTTGAATTTAACAAATTTATTGAAGCATCAAACACTTGAGTTTACAATTATATAGCTATAAATTGATTCGACTAAGTGTCTTTGTTGATGGTTTGTAGAGCGAAATCAGCACAACTAGTGACAAAGCAAACATGCGGTATGATGCGTCAACAACGAGAAGATTGGATCTTGAGTACACGGATTATGATGGAACCGGGGCAAACGATCGCCATGATCCCAAGAGTCCTGGAAGAGCTTAACTCCATACAACCTAAACTCTTGTAAATCATTCCTCTCAAGTGATATTTACGTGTGACACGTTGACTAGCAACTTAATTCGCGTAGTTATTTGTGTGGGAAAACCATAATTATATATGATATATGCTTGTTGACCTATTACACTGAGTAATGTGGTCATAAACCCTAAAACCCGAACCACAATGATTCAAGTTTTTTAAAACAATTTAAAGGACTCCTAAAGCTTCTTGTTTGCATGAACTCAACATTTATGGTAATGTTAATTTACTCATTTCACGACATCAACAAACTGTTCACTTATTCCCAAGACACATCTAGGTCGCAAAGTGTTCCGTTTCAAGTGGTTGTTGTTTTAGATCCTGAAAGGTGTGTGAGTGTTGTAAAAAAAGAGTATAGTGGGACTAAAGTAAATAGTATGTGTTTGAGGGTAAAAGGGTAAACAAATAAATGATATATTGATATAAGAATAACTAGAAGTAAGCAACTTGAGGGTCTCATAAGTAGAATGAAGTAATATCAATATGTACTGGTTCAAACCCGAGCATTAGAAAGAGTTTACGGATTTCTTTCGGTTCTTGCTTATCTGAGAGTTGAGCGATTAGGAACAAGCGTAAGGGTATGCAGCCACCTAAGTGTGAAGCCATTAAAAAAAGTAATATTCAATAGCTAGTAGTTCAATAGTCTTATTTATTTCTATTTAAGACCTATGCAATTGTGTTTGAAAATTGAGAATGAAATACATCAACTTCATATCACATAAATCATTCTCCCAAGATTATTAGGGTTAGGTTCATACATTGCTCTTGAGACCAAAGCCTTTTAGTTAAAAAAAAAAAATTCCTTTTTTCCAGGCATTGACCCGTAGTTTAAAACTCTAGACAAACTGAGAAAGAATCAGGCATCACTCCCAAATTTAAAAAAGTCAGAGAGAATCAGACATTGATCCTAAATATTAAAAGCCGAACAACATATATGAAAGCAAAATATTTGCATAGAAATTGCATCCTAGAAGCACAAACAAAAAAAAGCAAAAAACAAAGAACTAAGATGAAGAACTAAAACATGTTTGAAAAAATCATTCGACTAGTAAACTTAGAAGATTTACATCTTCAAGGTGTTGATTGTTGAATTGAAACGACCATCCGGCAGGCTTATTTTAAATTTTATTTCATGTTGTCCACTTGAGCCAAAAAAGTACATCTCTATTAAATTTCAATTTGAAAAGATATATCATGAGCTTCACAAGTCATAGGGGCTTATTTTAATGCCATTACCAACCTTTAGCTTAAGAGGACATGTAAAGAGCATTTAGAAGTTAGAACTAATGAACTTCTATCGTATTTTATCTTTACTTACAGAAAGACTTACTCAAGTATTAGGAAGGTTCAAACTCTGAAAAAAAAAATATATCCATTTATCACACTACTCATCGTTAAGTTTTTTCTTAGTTTGCACTTTGATGATGTTCGTTGATGTTTTCAATAAAATCGATATTGCAATGATGTTAGTAGGAATGACAGAATTGGCATATGTTTCAAGTCAATAGATGAATTATTTTTTGTGGGGTTAGCTAATTATTTCGAATCTTTTACTTTTTTTTTTATTTCTCTCATTGAGATATTTAACAACAGGTAGTCTCTTTCTGTTATATTTTTTCACATCTAATAATGTTTTCCTGACTAAAGACATACATGAATCATTTCTAACAAGACGCTTCTTTGAGAATATTACACAAAAAGCAAGTTAAATAATATATGACATTATTTTCTTTGTTATACAAATTATGATGACTTGATGACACAAGATATAAACAATAATTATAAATATATATATATATATAGTAAATTAGTGATGCTAAATTGCTAATTAAATAACTCATACGCGATTTCCACATTCATGAACTTACATGCAGGAACTTACTTTCTCTTTATTCTTTTATATTCAAATTTGTTGTTTATAACATTCTATTTAGCATTGTTGTTTAAGAAAATAAATTCGAAGAAACCGTGATGAGACATTTTCATGTTAAAAACAAAAAAGTTATGGGACTTAAGTACTTAATTAACTATTATAATATCAACCCACATTTGATTATGTATAAACGCCACTCGTGATATCTGAATATATATATTCTATATATCTTTCATCACTCCACACATAATATATTAATATGTTATGTTATCATCACATAATTTCCAACTGTCATATCTATAATCTATAAAGTTTGTAGAACATATATATCGACCGTGTATTTCTGAAAACCAACATCCTATATATGCTTTCGAAATATAACATATTACACAACATGCTCATAAACAAGAAACAAAAGACTGCAAACTAGATAATTTACATAACCTTAAACCGACATATCAAAACTAGGAACACGAGTCTTTGAGCCCAAAGATTGAAGGGCTCCAACCACTTCACTCATCGAAGGTCTTTTTTCTGGCGTAACCGACGTACATTGTAGAGCTATTTCAAGCATCCCCAAAGCTTCTTGTTTGCAAGAACTTGAGATTTTCGGGTCAAGAACTTGACCCGGCCCGTTACTAATGTTAACCTTCCTTCTGACCCATTTCACCACATCAAGAGATTCTTCACTTGGGCCCATGGGCTCGGCTGCTCGGCCCGTTACAAGCTCTAATAAGATTACTCCAAACCCGTATGTGTCCGTTTGTTCCGTAGCCTTTTTGTTGTACCCAAGTTCTACACTCAAATAGTTTTACCAATAATTAGCATCTAAACAAAAATATAAAATAAATAACAATCAAATTATAAAGATTCTTAAAAATAAAAAATCTTGATTTTATATATTTGTAGTTTTGTATATATTTATTTACCTGGTGCTATGTAACACGAAGATCCTGATTTTGAATCTTGAGACGACTGGAATGCGGTTTCACCTAAAATCCTGTCCAATGCAAAATCAGTAAGTTTAGGATTGAATTCAATGTCCAAAAGAACATTTCTTGATTTAACATCTCTATGAAGCAAATGTGGAACATAATCTTCGTGAAGATAAGCCAATCCTTGCGCGATTCCAATCGCGATTTTCACGCGCAAACTCCATGAAAGTTGAAAATCCCCTTTGTTGATCAAATCACCAAGACTCCCTTTTTCCATACGCTCATAGATCAAAAAGATTGAATCATCCGAATGGCAAAACCCCATGATTCTAACTACGTTTTTGTGTCGAATCTTTGCTAATGTTTTCACTTCGGTTTTCAAGTTTTTGAAAGATTGGTTTTTGAAATTTGGCATCTTTTTAACCGCTATGAGCTCGTTACTAGGTAAGTTTACAATGTAAACTCTACCAAACACTCCAGAACTACCTCTAGAGGCTTTTTCATCCATTGACATGATCAAATCATGCTCACTGATTCGAATCGGGTAAAAGAAAACGGATCTCCAAACACCCGTTTCAAGATTCTGGATCGACGATTTACGGAAAACAAAAAATCCAAATGCCAAACTCAAAATCCCAACTAATAAAGCTAAAAAGATTAATGCAAAAGAAAGTTTTGATATGCCCGGTTTTCGTTTCGAATCGTCATCCGGACACGCTTTAGATAACCCGGGCCCACACAAATCAGGATTTCCTTGTATGTATAAAGCGGGCAGACCCGTGATTAAAGAAGACGGAACCCGACCCGATAACCTATTGAAAGAAACATTAAAAAGGGCAAGTTTCAAATTTTGAAGCTCAAGTGGGATTTCACCGGTGAGATTATTATGAGAAAGATCAAGGTAAGTTAACACCGACAAATCTCCTAATGAATTTGGGATTTTACCAATGAAATTGTTGTCTGCTAAAGATAAAGAAACTAACTTTTTACATTGTTTAACCTCTGGGATTTCACCTGCGATGTAATTGTGGGATAAATTGATGATGCTCATTACGGGTGAATCGCAGAAATTTGGCGGGAGTTCACCATATAAACCGTTTAGAGAAGCAGAGAATCTATATAAGCTTCTAATCAAGCCAAGACCATGAGGGATTTTGCTAATGAAACTGTTGTTATCGATTTGAACTTGTTCTAGTTGAGAAGATATTGATATAGATTCAGGGATTTCACCGGAAAATTGATTGTTTTCGGCTCTAATAACTTTGATTTTAGGTAACGACCATAAGTTATTTGGGAAATCACCGTAAAACCCATTGTTTTGAAGCTCTAATCTTTCAAGATTTAAACAATTAGCAACCGAAGTATTTGATAATGTTCCGTTGAAATTGTTTGTGTGAATGATGAGATTAGTGAGCCCAGTGGATTTACAAATTTCATTTGGGAAAAACCCATGAAGATTATTCTGAGAAACATCAAAAGATATTAAGTTTTCAAGAGAAATTCCGATTCTTGAAGGTAAAACACCGGTGAGATTGTTCTGAGAGAAGTCAACGATGGTCAAAGCTTTCAATTCAACAATGGAGTTTGGTATTTCACCATAAAAACCAGATCTTTCCAGCAAAATCTGCTCAAGTTTCAAAAGCTTCCCGATTTCACTCGGAATCTCACTTTCCATAAAAGGGTTTAATGAAAGATCAAGAACAGTCAACTCTGTAAAGTTTCCAATAACATTAGGAAAATTACCTGTTAACAAATTGTTTCCAAGATTAAGAACTTCAAGATTCAGTAACGATCCAACCCCATCTGGGATCTTCCCTTCAACGTGATTTTTGCTCAAATCAAGAAACTTTAAAGATTTAAACTGTGAAATCTGATCTGGAATGGTACCCCAGATGAGATTATTACTGAGATTAAGAGTGTTCAAGGATGAACATTGAGAAAGATGAAGTGGAATAGGTTGATTAAAGAAATTATCAGCCAAATTAAACGTTACGAGATTCGACAGCTGGCAGATTGAAGGTGAAATTTCACCGGAAAGATTGAGATTTTGCAGAGTGAGAGATGAAACGGTGGTGGTGCAGGTGACACCAGTCCAATTACAGTGATGAATAGTGGTGGTGTTGGACCAAGATGAGAGGTGGTTCATGGGGTCATCAATGGCGGATTTGAAGGTTAACAGAATATCTGCTTCTGATGGTGGTGATGATGATGACGAAGATGCATTAATGGTGAAAGTGAAGAGGAATATGAGTGAGAGTGAGAGTGAGAGTGAGAGTGTGCAGTGAGAAGCCATTGGAGAGAGAATGAGGAGTTGAATATTGGATATGAAATTAAAAGTGAATCCGTGAAGTGAGAGTGACATTTTGGTAATTTAATAGTATGATACGGATTTGTCTTTATGTATGGAGTCTGTAACCATGAAAAGTTATGCAGGGAGAGTATCTTGTTTCATATTTTTATGATCTTGTTTTTTATGCCATTGTTAACGATAAAAACAATGTCTTAATCATATTCCCTAATCATGAAATTATTTTTATATAGAGTAAGTAGTTTTACTTTAATCTCCTTCTGAAGTTAGTATAGACACAAGATTTACAGAACTCTTGTCTAAGGTATTTGTATGACTTTTATACGGCCGTATTACTATTTAAAACGTCAAATCAGTCAATTAATGTTTTATGTGTGCTTTTATTGACCAATACTGGTATTGCTATGTGTCATATTGGGTAATACTGACCGTACTAGCGTTTGCGACGCATGAGTTACCTGATATAGGATTTAAGTCTTTTATACAGTCGTATTAGTCAATACATGCCTTATAAAGGGTGTATCTATTACTCACCCCTTATTATAACTTGTTAATAATTATTTAATAATCTTAATAATATATTTTAAAAAACTAGTATAAATATATATATTAGATATAATTCTTAAGTTTCCATCTTTTAATTTCAAATAACATATAACCTATCTCGATTGGAAAAAACTCGAATTAAGAATCTTATTTGATGTTTATACGAGACTGTCTTGACAATATATAAACTACTAATAAAGTCAGGGCCGACCCTGAGCAGTGGGCAGGGGCAAAGCGGGCGACGCCCATGACACATTCTTCTAATGGGCCCATTCTCAAGCGAGATGAGAAGAGGGTAAACAGGCTGGTGGTGTCGTAGTCGAGGGTCTTAAAACTTGTTGACTGAGAAGGATGAACAAGCAAAGTTCATGCGAGCACTTTGAGCCTGTTACCGAGGCTATGCTTCAAACATGTTTGGTTGACTGAGAAGGATGAACAAGATAACTGGAACCTGTTCTTTCTTCTTTCCTACACGTTCCTTTTCTTTCTTCTATTTTCTAAGAACGGCGTCTATTTTCTTTCTTGGCCTAAATGAACATGTTATAACTAATATATGTGTAATGTTGACAAAATAAGATCGTATGTAGGGGTATGCTGGGTGAACTTGAGTGTTGTTTTCATGGTGACAAAGTTTAATACAATGAGAACATTTGGCCACCAATCTTACCATATTTTGTCACTCCATACAATAAGGGGCTGTTTTTGTGAACAAAGATGATGACGAAACCAACAAGGTATCTGCCGATACCTTGTTGTGGTCATTTTATCCTTTGTCGCTTCAACCAATAACCAATTGCAATGGAGTTTTGTAGGTTATATTCTTTGGAAGGAGAGCAAATAGGGTTGTGAAGGAGATGATCGATTAATGGCGATTGAAGGAGGCTAGGGGTTTCATTAAGGGTTTAATATGTCATCTTTTATTATGTGTAGTGGTTTTTTAGTTTAATTGGCACATAGATGTCATATAAGCAACAAACTTTTAACTAAAGGCTCAATTCATTTAAGTGTACTAGTTTTAACTTGTGACACCCCGCTCCCCGGCCCCCGGTCTCCGACCGGTCCGTGAGCGGGTCAGGTCACTGAAACCGCTCTGGATAG
>WOUH02000031.1:411008-423491 GCA_009936405.2 Stevia rebaudiana | reverse complement strand
CTATGCAATGTTCATGAATCAAACACAATTTATGGTTATTTTTATCATTCAGCATAGTCAGTCAGATACAGAATCAACAGACAAGTTTCAGTCAGATGCAGACTCAGTCAGAACTTCCAACTGGGTCAGCTTCTGACTCAGTCAGATTTATCAAACAGCCCCTTAGTTCGGCGTCTGACTGAAAGATTAAAATTGTAATAACATAGTTAATATTATATCTAAAGTGTTATTCAACTGCAACATGGTTAATAGCTAAATGAAAGCAAAATATATAGAAAGATTTACTTACGACTGTCATAGTATGAAAATGGTTTTCCCAAAGTTGCACAAGCCACATGAGCATAGTAAATGCATTTCTCGCATTTGTAAATCCAAATTTCTCCCTTGTCATAAAAACCAATGTTGCATACTCTACATTTAGGAAAATATTTAGTGCTTCGTTCTTCATATGGATAGGAATATGAAAGGGTGAGTGGATGGATATGGTGGATATTGTCATTTAGGGTTATTTTAATAAACAATCTTTTTGGCATGTAAGCACAAGAAGCGTCTATGGCAAAGTTAGGACATGTGGTACATAGAAAGAAGATCCCATTCCTCTCCTCCCAACAACCGTTACACTGACATAATATACGTTTGGAGATGAGAGACACTAGTGGGTGTGGGTGGCCAGGGTGATAAATCCTCCTTTTGTCTATTTCGTCTACGACACAATTTATATCAACGCAGAAAGAACAAGACATTGTGCATTCATAGACCAAAGTGTAAGGATTGTGTTGTGTTTCACATTTGAAGCATTCCCAATTGTCTGGATAATTTGTTTTGAGGGTAAGAGGATGTGGGTGTAATTTGTGTTTTAGTGTTATTGAGAGCTCTGCACAGAATTTATGAAGAGGGTAATCACAAGATTCATTTATACACTTATAGTAATACCTATTATACTCTCTGATTTTTTGGTTGCATCGCTTACAAGTACTTACGCACTTATCTTGTGTAAGGAACTCCTCTTCATATGATTCTTCTACATCTTCATCTGATTCTTCTACATCTTCATCGTTTAGTCGTAAATCAACGAGCTCCAATGGATGATCATGCTCAACTACCTTCATCATGGATATTTGAATTTCTCTTTTTTTTAGATATAATATTATGTTAATGGTATGTTATTTGTAGAAATGAAAGACTGTTACTTATAGAAAGGAAAAAAGACAGCATGTATAATTTGTTATTGCAAAGACATGAAATCTAATGGACCTACTTTTTATTCTTTTAATTTGTATATTTGCTTTAGTTTTTAAAATCCTAAATACCAAACGATAATAATAATAAAAGAAGCAACTAAGTTGTAATTATCAAAACAGTAGTTTATGTACATCCGAATACTTCATATATACCATCTCTTTTAACATTTTATTTAAAAAAATATACTCCCCTCGTATCAGTTTTATTACAAAAGGCATTCTGATACAATATTTTGTTGTCATGAGACAATATAAGTGCCTAAGTGGAAGGAGCGAGTGCATATCAATGGCATTTTGTGGATTCTCAATATCAATTTTTTATTTTACATGTGTGTTTTTTGTATTTAAAGATAAAAAAAAGAAAAAGAAAATAGAAACACAAATCTTTTTCGTCAGATTCTTTTATAACATAGCATTTACTTTGGTTGGCCAATAAGAAAAACAAGATATAAGATTTGTACGGTTGAAGCTCTAATTATTAATAGCCAAGAAGAAAGCCAATATATAAGATTTGTACAGACCGTTTGCTAATTGTGTTAGAATACTTGCAGATGAAGCTGTAGTACGTCTAGTGATCGATTGATATTGATGATTTCTTAATACGAAAATTACAAGTGGTCGTCACAATTGAGAGATTAGGTGTATTTAGGAGTAAAACAATGGTCTTGAGCAGTTGGACAATATAAATTGCTTTAACTCTTGCATTCCTTTGAAAGCCATTTTAATTTGTTTTCAAAATTTTACGGTGACAAAATGGTAAACGTTGTTGGCCCAGACTCTTGATCGAAAAATAATATGAACAACAAAAAAAAACTCTTGGAGATTGATCAACTCTTCTATATAATTAAACCGGGACAATTACAATAACTCCTTATACCCCTATTTATAACTTAACAACTATAATCCTACTTAAACTATGAAACCAAATAAACAATTAAATAAACATATCTAATAAAACTGATAAGCATTACAAATAAATAATAACTTATAATTATCTATTTTAACTAAACTTTAATTTATTTCGTGCTTATCATCGATATTCAGAATTATCTCCAATAAACGTTTAGACACTTTAAAACGGGTTGATCCTTATAACCCTATTAAAAGCCTGATGTCTAAATCGTGTTCTTACATGATGTCATCTCATTGACATAACTCGTTTTAAGTCCTTTATTTGCCGTCTGTAACCATTGGGGTGGTATAACATATAAGATAAGATAAGAAATATATAAGATAAGATAAGAAATGATAGATTAAAATGATATGGGCATGTGAAAATGAGGTATGTAACAGAGTCAGAAACCCGATCTGATCATCATGGGTAGAGGTAGGCCCAAACTTACGGTAGGCCCAAACTCACTTGGGATGAGGGGATTAGGCGGGATTTATTATAACTGCACTTCTAGGACTGGGAGGACACTGACCAAAATAAAGCGAACTTGAATGCCCGAGGTAATATCTACATGGTAGGGGTTAACTCTTTTTCATTATGTAAAACTCTTCAATTTCATAAATCAAATAAGATTTTAATTAGGTTACATTATAAACAAATTGTTCGAATTAAAGAAGAATGTACAAGGTACGTGAGTTTCTAGTAAAAAGACACATGTTTTGTTTTGCACATAGCCGGTCTCTTTATATATTTCAATCAAGAAATTAATTTTACCAAGTTACCCTCTATAAAAGAAAATTAGAAGAAGGTCTCAAATTAGATTCTTGTAGTAAAATACCAATTATATCATTATAGTTCATCACAAATAAATTAAAAACACTATATAAGTTTTCAATCTCTTATATGATCATAAGTTCTTTGTATTTACCACATGTAAGTAATTGAAGGGTAAAGTTCTTTAGACACGACCATATAACAATTTAATAGGTTTTTTGGTGATGAAGTTTACCCCTGAATGTATGTAATCACCTTGTTATATTAAATTTTTTAGCAATGGTGCTATAAATTGGATTCATGAAGTTGTATGGGTTTAATTCTTCTGTTGGAATGTTTGTCATGTTTGCTTTTGGGAAGGAAACCGGTGACGAAGGTGGTGTTTGAAAGAGAAGAAGAAGCATGTCTCAGGGGATTCAAATTGCAAAAGGCAAGGGCATAAAGGTCTTTTACTAGTTATCTTAACGGAAAACTGAATGTTGTTAGTCGCAAGGTCTCAAAGTGAGAAAATAAATCACATGGAATCGGGTGTCAAAATTTCAAGAGTTAGAACTCAACCTGATGTTATGAACAAATAGATGCAAGTTACAGCTTACTCTATATAAGAGACACTATGAGTTATACCGTGGCTCATGCTCATGGATCCCCACCGACAACCCAGGTTTGAGTGGTTATCGTAGGCCCACGTGAGAATGAAAACAAAGTGCAAAACTTGTAACCACCGGAAAACTAACACTCGCAGTCACTCTATATGCAAAACTCATACACATGTCATACTGGTAATGATGTACGAGCTGACCACATTATCTAAACCGGTAATCGTGGTTTTTTTCTAAGGTACCCAAGTTTGAAATACAAGGGTCGTAATTTATTTAAAATAAAATCAAAATTCATTCCTATAAACCAATTAAATTGAATCAAAGTTTCAAAGGGCATTAGTTACAATGATACTAAGGTAACTGTTTAGGTGTTTGGTGTCCCTTCCTATAAAAAAAGGTCGAGCATTCAACTCCCATAATGGACACAAAGTGAAAAAAATGGTTGTTAAAAAAATTCGTATCAAAGTTCTTTATTTAAATTTTGTTACACTAATTATGCAGCTCATCCACGCCCAATTTGTCAATTTGTGTAGGAAAATGTTTAACTAAATAAAAAGTTTATTCTAAGAAAGTTAAAAAAGATTTAAGGACATTAGATATATAGTAGATGCTTGAGATCAAAAGTTGTTTGAGGGTATTTTGATAATGACCACATTTATTGATTCTTTTTCAAGTTCCTCCATTCTCTTAAATGTTAATAGCTTTTGCATACGACGTTATTGTTTTTTAAAATCACACCAAAAACAAGCGTTTTTTTTATGTTTAAATCGATTATAGTGTTGATATAAAAAAACATTTTTCCCAGCAAATTTGTGTGTAATCTTCGTCATTGTGTTCTTCCTACTCGCAGTTTTGTTTTTCCTGCTAGTTATTATGTCTATCGTGTTTGACATTGTGTTTTCCTGAACACCAATATGTCTTATGTTGTTGTTTAGGAAAACACAATATCGAACTCGAAAGACACAACATTTGTAAGAAAAGCATAATGACAAGGATTAGACAAATATGTTAAGTAAAATAAACTTTTTCAGCTCATTGCATGTGTTTAATATTCGTCATTGTGTTTGCATACTCGTCATTGTGTCTATCATGCTTGACATTGTGTTTTCCTGAACACCATTCTATTTTATGTTTGTGTTCAGGAAAGCACAATGTCGAGCATGAAGAACATCATGTCCTGAGAATGACTTGTATAAAAGACACAAGATGTGTAGAAAAAAACACAATGACGAGGATTAGACTCAATGAACTAAAAAACGTAACTTTTTTATAACAACATTAGATAAAATGCTCGTTTTTATGGTATAATTTTGTTTTGAAATAAAGTCGTATCTAATGTTTAAATAAATTGTGAGAAATTGATAGAAGTCAAGAATTGTACTCATTACTAAAATACCATTTCTACTTTTGTAATCTTAATCATTTTAATTAGTGATTTAATGGTTATAAATCTTTGTACGTTTCTTATTTTAAGCTTCATATTTAATATAACTATATCATGTTTACCACTATTTATGAAATAATATTTTGGTTCATTTAGAATTTCACTAACTCTTTTATGATTTTCTTTTTAATAAAATAGAACAATATAATCAAATTGTTAAAGTTTTAACTTAATGACAAGGAAGGAACTTTGAGTCACTTTTTTGCATCAAATTCTTTCGTAGCACAGCTTTTACTTTTTCTTCTAAAAATTTGTATAATGGTGTTAATGATGGCCCTTGCTTTTTAATTTCCAGTTATTTATAGCTAGGACAAGAAAAAGATACAATATATTTTTCTTTCATCCAAAGTATTATAAGCTTCTTATGTTTTTCAATTACTATTTTCTTTTTTATAATATAAAGTGTTAATGTATTTTTTTATTATCTTAGAATGTAAATTTTACGCATTAACGTGATAACGTGTTAATTAACATAACGTATGATAATATTTGCTATTTAGAAATACAAAAAAATATAAACACTTCACATAAAGTCCTTTAACGAACACGGAACTGAAAATAGTGATCTAAAATTCTAAATATGTTAATGATGTGTTGATACAATTAGGGGTGACATGTTATCGGGTTTTGGGTTAATCGGGTCGGGTTAATTGATTTTTTAAACAAATTTAAACCTGCAACCAACCCGAATAAGGTTTGGTTAGCCGGGTTGACCCGGTTAACACATAAATGCTAAAAAAATTATAGTTGTGATTCATGAATACGGGTTACATAATATACGTGGGGATGAGGTGGGGTGATACTGTAATTAGGGTTAATTGTGGACTCCCAGTTTTACCTTAAAATTAGGTTCAAGTCTTACTCATGATATAAAAATCTTGAGTGAGCCAAGGGGGGTTTTCACCTCAGGGTTTCCCTCCTGAATGGTTGGATCACCCAGAAACTATGTTAAAATGGTAAGTGATTTCATCTTAGACACCTTAATACTTGACCAATCATGCAGTTAAAAAAAAATCTAATAAATATTGAATGGTTATATAAAATTAATATATTTATTTATTTTCCCTTATTCAGTTGATTCAACCCAAAACCCGATTAATTTATAATAACAACCCGAAACCCGACCCTGTTAAGAGTTCGTGTTTCTTTGCTCAATCCGATAAGCATGTTTTGACCTGATTTGAACCGACACTAATAAGGTTATTCGGGTTCGGGTCGGGTTAATCGTGTTCGGGAATTTTCGACACCCCTATATACAATGATGTGCCATTTTTTATTCTCTAATATTTGTTGTTACCTAAAAATATCGACGAAAATAATGTACAAAGTTCATATCAGCACGTAAACTAACAAAAAATGACGATCTGTTTAGTTTTTGTGGAAGGACTACAGTTTTATTTAAAACTGTTAAAATTATTGGGTATTATTCCAGTTTAATGGGCTCTAATGGACCTCTTTCTTATTTGTATCGTGGCATAAAGTTCTTGTGGGCTTCTATTTCCATTTGAAGATCTCGGCCTAAAGCCTTCAAGATATACTCGGTGTCTTGCTCTTCATGTTCATCCCGTCGAGATTATCCAGTCGTCATTACGATCTTATTTCTAGTGGTTGTGGATTGTTCTTGCCTCCCTTTTACTATAAATATGATGTTGTCCTTCTTATTCCCGATCATGAAGAATCATAGTCTCTTCTCAAATCAACAAGCAATCTCAATGCTAGTTCTCTCTTATTGGGTTCGAACCCATTTCAGTTTTTTGTATCTTTTGTCTTGTGTTTAATGGCTACAATCAAGCCAGTGATTATGTTATGTAAGGTTTGTTGTTCATTTATTCAATAATACCATTTTTGACAAACGAGGGTAACTTAGAAGTTACTCGACAAACTTTTTTAGGTATACAAAATGTACACTACATATATCATATATGTAACCTACGACACAAATTCTTTTATTTTTTTGACATAGCTTTAAAATTTGTGATATAAATGTTTTAAAAAATAATAACGAATAAAGAAATATTTAAAATTTACTATTTTTTATTTCTTAAATAGAAAACAGTTCTATTTATCTTTTAGCATCTTAAACTGTCGAGATTCAAATATAATATACGTTCTCCTCTTACGCCCCAAGCCCTAGAAATCTCAAATCTGATCGTATTTCCACTCCTATTTTACTGAAACTCTGGATGTTGATTGACTAATACTCTCTCATATGTAAGATCTGGAATCCTATCACTGTTTTTTTCATATTTGTAAACTGTGTTCCCAAATATTATGAATTCGGAAGGTGATTGTATATGAATCTTGAAATATTTGTTCTCTGAAACTTTTTTAGGTATATAATTAAGATGATCAAAGAGTAAAACGAGCTTTTCATTTTATGATTATCTTACTCTCTGCGTTTATGGTTATGTTAAACAACCATTTTGTGAAGAAAGAAGAATATTTTTGGATGATATCTCAGTGTGTTGTGCTCTTTTGCAATATTTATTTGATGAATATCTGGATGATACCATAGTTACTGACTTTTATATTGATTACAATTTACAAGAGTGAACATACGCTTCAAATTCAATTATTTGTTACATCACTTTACACATAAAAGAAGGAAACACACATGAGAAAGTAGTGAAGACACACTTATTCTTACAGTGAATCTGAATACGAGACAACGTCTTGGTTTTCAAGGATGGGAAAAAATCACAAATTAATTTCGCTTCTTGTTTAAGCGCTCACAACAATTGTAATCGATTGCAAACTCACACTTGACACACTTGAATGTCATATTGTATTGAAGTTTTTCACGACAGATGTTGCATCTGCCATCATGTTCCATCCCTTGCACAAATGAGAGACGATGTGGGTGACCACGTATCTTATGAATGCTTCCAAACTTCACATTTAAAAATTTATACATGCTATTCCACGAAGCTTCAGAATTGGTCTCTGTTTCACTCTGAAGTATTAAAGGAGCACAAGCCGAATGCACAGATTGAACACACTCATTACAGTGATAAAAACAAGAATGAGGATCTAATTCATTTTCACAAATTTCACAAAAGTATTCACTCTTGTGGTTTTCAATTGGGTGGTAGCTTAAGTGCATAGGATGTTTGTCATAAGTGTGCCTAATTGTCTCGGGCAATAACAAAGCACACTCTGGATGTATATATACATCACAAATGTTGCAATTGAAAAGCAAATGTTTCCCTTGAAAAAAACGTTCCCACTGAGACATCTGTTGACAAAGATGACATTTATAGGAGTAGGAATGATGCGTAATTGTGCTAATTCTTAGAAGGTGATTTGGGTGAGATTTATGTGTGATGTTTCCCGGCATTAAGCCACATGTGACATCAACGTAGTATCCACATCTAACGCAACCATAAGCAAATCCGTTGCAAGGTAAGAAACAAACCTGACATTTAAATACTTTAGGAAGCTCATGTGAAGCATTTGAAATAAAATTGAGGGTATGCTTAGGGTGACCTGGGTGGTTTTCCACTTTTGTTGGTAGGCGAGTACACCACTCATGAAGAACAAAAGTTACAACCCTCGTCTTCATTTCCCCTACACTTGTAAAATGGCATCTCCATGATTGGTCTCAAACATCCATTGCATAATAGTTCTATCTTTTCCATTTCGTTATGACACTTGATCAACGGATTCATCTTTGAGGAGGTTGTTCCAAATACATCAAAGCATTTTGTATCAACTAAAACTAGTTCATGCTGATTGATTTGATGTAGGATTACTTTATCACTTTCGTAGGTGGTGGGTCTAATTTCTTTAAAAAATAGATGTTTGGGTATGCTGTAAGTTATATCAGGAAATGGTAGGTTGAGAAGATCAGGATAATCGGCATCTTTAAAATTTTTGACGGTTTTACCTTTGCCTGAACAATATAAAATGAAATAACATGGTTATTATTCTCATTTGCAATTTGAATATTAGTTAAATATAAGAAATCATATATAGAAAGATTTACTTACTAGCAGATAACATAGACATAAACGGCTCTCTTCTTGATGTTGCACAATCCACATGTGCATAGTAGATACATTTCTCGCATTTGTAAATCCATAGTTTCATAAATTCAAAATTACCACCGCACACTCTGCATTTAGGGTAATATTTTGCTTGTTGCTCATCATCTAAGAAGGAATAAGAAAGGGTGAGTGGATGAGTATGGTGGAAAATGTTATCTGTAGCTTGTTGAATTAACAAACTTTTCGGTAGGAAAGCACAATCATTGTGTATGGCAAAGTTAGAACATGTTGTGCATTGCAAGAAGACCCCGTTATGTTCCTTCCCACAAACGCTACACTCGCATAAAATAGGTTTCGTGGTAAGGGACACTAGTGGGTGTGGATGACTTGGATGTCGGATCTTCCTTTTCTCCACTTCCACAGCACAATCTAAATCCATTCTGAAACTCCACATGGTACTATCGAAACTATCAGGATAATAGCATACTTCACCTGGATTGTGTGTTCTTCGACAATGCTCACATTTCCAAACCCAAGGATTTTGATATTGCTTAAGCGGGAATGGGTGTACCACATGTTTAGTTAAATATCTCGGGAGCTCTGCACAAAACTTATGAAGAGAGTAATCACATGAATCATTGACACATTTATAGTAGTACCTGTAGTACACGTTGATTTCTTGGCCACACCGCTTACAAGTACATACAAACTCATCTTGTACAACCACATTCTTCTCCTCCTCATCATCTGATTCTTCTGCATTTTCTTCCTTTAGATGTTGCATCTGCAAATCAATGAGCCTCAATGGATGTGAGTGTTCGAGTATGTTCATCGTTGTCATTTATATTTCTCTTTTAAGATGTAATACGTTTTAGACTCGTTATGTTACTTATAAATGTCGACTTGCAAGTATCTCACTTCTGTAAGCTATACTTTTTCTCAATTTGGGTTTTGGAATAAAGGTATGTAGAAGTAGAAGCATAGCAAAAGGTAATTATAGCTTCCATTAATATTAGGTATAAGACAAAAAGAATAAATCTTAGAAAATTAAATATAAATCGTTATATTCATAGCTACCAAACTTTTCTCCAAAACTCTGGCCGTTATGATTACGGTTAAAAATAAATATAAATCGTTAACAAAAAAAATATATATAAATCTTTTACAAAAAAATAAAGTGTTAAACGATAATTATCATAATGATAGGGTCTTCGAATGTGTCAACCCAAGCTTTAGCCAAAGTGTCTCTCCCCGGGTCTGATCCTCAAGTGTGCAAATCCCCTCCGCTTGTACAAATGTCGACGAGTTAGGCTTTTTTTGGTATGTCTTCGGGTTTTTTTGTTACGAGAACGGGGTCGGGTTAAGTATCGGGAATAACTTCTTCCCACATATGGTTGAGTTTTTTGAAATTTGAAGGACAAAAAGTTATTGACTTGAACCGTAATCGGAAACGTGGGCGTTTGTTGCTATTCAAAACAGGACCGGTAATAATTGGGGTAATACTTTACAAAAAGTTCTGGTTGAGAAGAGGTGGATGATTTTGGTAGAAAAGTGACGGGTCCAAAATTTGGTTCGATTTTGGGGGTAATGGATGTTTCGGGTTTCTTTTGTTTGGGTTGTAGAAATGATTTGGATCCATTTTGAAGATTGAGAGAGTGTGTAGTAGAAGAGATTAGCCATTTTGAAGATTGAGATTGAGAGTGTGTAGTAGAAGATATTAGGATTTGGTATTTGTGGGTGTAATTTGTATTGTCTATGTGTTTATATATATATAAATATTTGTTGAAAAATATGGAGGGGGTGTTCTGGGATGTTTCCCTATAACATAGTCTTTTTTTTTTTTAACAGCAACTGAGACGCATTGCCTTAGTGGTACCCCATGTACTTCTCAAGCAAAGATGAATCAATTCTTATCACACGTGTTATAAATCAAACTAGTAACGTCCACGTTAAAATATTAAACGTATACGCAAACGTTTTTCTAAATTGTTTCTAATAAACAAATTAAAAGTTAAACAATTACATAAATTGTTTTTAAAACGTTCACGTTCATTAATGAACGTTTACACAAAACACTTTTCATTGTTTAAAAAATAAACTATTCTGACAAACATGTCAAAATAAATAAACAACTACATAAATTGTTCTAATTAAACAACCATATTAAACGATTACATAGATCGTTTCTAACACTCATGTTAGATAATTAAATTCTTCACATAACCATTTCCAATAATCATACTAGGAATTCAAAGATTATATAATAGTTTATAACTTACATGTTTTATAATTCAAGTGTTTACATAAAACAATTATGATTTATAGCATAAACCATTATTAGAAGTTAAACGATTATATAAATGGTTACTAAGACATATGTTCACATGTAAAATGTTTACATAAAACATTTTCAAGCAAAGTTATTTCTAACACATATGTTAGAGATATACATCTTTACATAAAAGATGTTTCACAACAACAAATGTTTTAATAGTTTAATTAACAATTATGTTAAGATAAGCTAAAATTACACATTTACATAAACCGTTTTAAGATATATATCTTCTACGATTTATAACACTTATATTGGAACATAAACAATTACATAAAATTGTTTGAACCTTGATTATCAAACAATTACATAACTCGTTAATAAACAATTACATAAATTGTTTGTATCTATCATATTAAACGATTACACAAATCGTTAAAATATTTACATGAAACGATTTCATATTAGATTTTATATGATTATACAAATCATGCACATGGAATACAATGTTTACTTAGAACATTTCCTATCAAAGTCATTTCTAACTAAAAAATGTTAGAAGTTCATTTACCAAATGCTTTAAACCTTTTGGTTTATACTCAATAAACAATTACAAAAATTTGTTTATAAAGTTTGTTTCTAAAAATAAACAAATTATAACAAACACTTTATAATAAACGATTACAAAAACCGTTACTAAATATTTTTGGCTTGTACATAATAAACCAATTCTAACACGCTCATTAGAATTAAACAATTATAAAATCGTTTAATCAAACCATTCGTTTTATAACATGATAAATGTTTGAATCAAAACATTCGTCTTGTAACATGATATTTTGGATTAAAATTGTACTCCAATTAAAATCCAAAAGATTGCACCATCCATGTTTTTTTTTTCAAAAAATATTAGTTAGATTTTACCGAAAAATCCCAAATAAGATTTATTTTAACATTTCGTGAACCCAAAACCAAAGGTTTTATAAAATTATTTCACAAATCTGTTTTAAGATTGTAGGAAGTGGGTCACGTTTTATTAAAATAATATTAAAATATAATAATGATACTCTCGTTATTATTAGGAAACAAACTAGTGCAATAACATGTTACAACAAAAGAATGATAGATAAATATAAATTACAACTTTACGTAAACAAAAATGATTCAAACCATATATCTTCAAAATAAGATCTTCAAAACTTTTCCTTGTAGCATCCTTGGCTCGAGTCTTTAGTCATGTAAGTATTCACCATATTTTGTAACTGCAACAATGAA
>WOUH02000031.1:393875-410908 GCA_009936405.2 Stevia rebaudiana | reverse complement strand
AAGCCGGTATCACATAAACGGGGGAAACACATTGCCTTAGACTATCATTTTATTTGTGAATTAGTTATCTCTGGGAAGCTCTACACTAAGTATATTCCAACCAAACTTCAGGTTGCGGATATTTCCACCAAGAGTCTTCCTCGTCAACAGTTTGAATAATTTAGAAGAATGTTATGCATTGGTCCTCCACCGCTACGTTTGAAGGGGGATGATAAACAAGAATAAATTATTATTCATTTAATTGTATTTATGACTTTATTTATGTACTCTTTATGTATGTGATGATATATAGATGTACCTTCATACCGATTGGTATACAATTCAATCAATAAACATTATTCACACAAACACCTCTAGTTATTATAGCAGAATGCGACTAAGCACAGCTGGATATGATTTTCTAGAACCCATTCTATTACAATGGTCATGATTTTTCAATATCAGATTATAACTTTTAAAACACAGGAGTACAGGACCCAACGTCCCTAAAAGAGACGTTCACTAAAAGTATAAGAACTTTAAATAAGCTGTGCTATATTATATAAAATTAATTGTTTTTTGACAGTTCCACACGTCACGTATTAGATATATTTGATTTTTATAAAATTTATACCGTCTTATTTTATTATCTTCTAATTTTATAGAGACCTCAGTTTCAACAAATTGACCGGTGATATTCCATGGACCCTTTCCGTGCTACAAACTGATTACATGTATGTGATAATCCTCAACAATAATTTATTCTCTTCTATTTTGGTAACTATGATAAATCTTCTACTGTAACCACTGCTTAATAGTTATCTGACGAAAAATAATCTTAGTGGATCTATGCCTGTATGGATCTTCTCAAGAACCAAGGTTGTGTAAGGATATCTTTCCCCTACAATTATTATTTCACTACATGATTGATATTATCAAATCAGATGATGAAAATGAACCTTAGGGGTCGGTTGGTTCGCGGAATTTATTGGAATTGGAATTTACAGAATTCATATGAATACAAAATTTGTTTCGTTGTTATATTTGTTATGAAAATTGAATGTAATAACTTTATTGGGCAAATGGTGGCTTTGACGATTGGTAGCAAGGATGGTAGCAAAAGCTGGATGTGAAAGCGGCACGTGGCAGCAGGCGGAGATCGACAGTCGGTACCAATGAAGCCAGTGGGTGGCAGGTGGCGAGGGGCGGCCTCAGCGACAGAAGCAGTAGAGGGGCTTGTGGTCGAGTCGTCGACAGTTGGAGGCAGTAGGTGGTTGGCATCTAAAACATTCTTACGAATTCCTTTAAGGCATGAGAGGATTTTGAATTACATAAAGTATGAGATTTGGTTGAAATTCATTCCAATTGCTCTTCTCATAGACGACTAAACAAAGCAATAAATGAAATATAAATTCAAAATCTCCGATTCTATTCAATTCCGTCCAACCAAAAAGACCCTTAAAATCTTATTAGTTTTAGGTAGTTGCATGTGGTTGAACGAGAAATTGGCATTCAATGTAACCAACTTATGATATTAATTGGCTTAGAGCCTTGGATAAGTTGGTTTCCAAGCGCGTGCAATTAGCCTATGAAACTAATAAAGTGAATAGTTAAATAATAATGAAATTCTGATTATAAATATGTTAGTGACTTAGTGTAATAAAATATTAGTGGTAGGTTGTGTATAAACGTACTTATGCCTTACAGGGATGTTTCTTATAACAATTTTACTTGGGATGCTTCTGGTCCAAAAAATTGTGAACAAGGCACAGTGTAAGTTGTTTTTTTTCTCGTAGCAAAGAGGTAATATATATGCTAGATTTGAGTTTGATTATATGTTGTTTATGCTTACTATACTTGACACAGAAATGTGGTGGAGAGCTATTCTTCGTCAACAAATCAACAGTAAGACACACACCTTTAACTTCATTTATGGTTATACCAGCAACATTATATCTTGTAAACGCATCACTAAGTTTTTTTTTTAATTTGTGGTAGAAACAATATTCATCCTTGTTTAACGAAAGATTTCCCATGCACGAAATCAATTACACAGCGTAAGTAAAGGTTTTACAACATTACAATAAAATTACACTCTAACCCGTTTTATATCTTAATTAAAATGTTATCATTTACATCAGAAATTCATTCTCTGCACATCAACTGTGGGGGCAAAGAGGTAAATATCAACAACACCATCAAATACGAAGCTGATACAAAGAGAAATGGTGCCTCCCAGTATTACTTTGGTGGAAATTGGGCATTTAGCAGCACCGGAAACTTCTTAGATGCTGTCTATGAATATTCTGATATCTATATTCTTTCCAATACGTCTACTCTCCATAATATATCCATATTTGATGCTGAATTATATACAACAGCACGCAGGACCGCTATTTTTCTTACTTATTATGGATTGTGTCTTTTGAACGGGAACTACACCGTCAAACTCCACTTTGCGGAGATTGTTAACCTATTCAACAGCCTTGGGAAGCGTGTATTTGATGTTTATGTGCAGGTAATAAAACTTCTGAATTTTACAATCAAGTGACATATGACTGCAACCAACTTTGGTCTGGTTTTTGTTTAGGGTAACCAAGTAAATTAAAGCCAGAATAAATATCAATGAATTTGCTTTACGATGTGAAAATGATATATCCTTCTGAAAACTCTCCCGACAACTTTTAGACTTTAAATTATTTTTGTATTATCTCTTTCATATGTGTTTATTATCACAAAGTTTAAAACAAATGAATTTAAAATACTAATTTCCGATTTGTACTTGGTTGATATAACAAAAAATCATTTTGATGGGTTGATTGGATGAATGAATAACTGTCTTTGACAGTTTATTACCCACCACCAACTGTTGCGAATTCGATATTCTCATTGTATAAATAGGTGTGGTATGTAATCGTTAGTCATTATCAAGATTGATCCTACAATTTGATTAATTCATCAACTATTCTTTCGATATAGATTACGTTTCCAATATATATATCATTCAATGTGTTTTTGGGCCAACATCTAGTATCAGTGTTGAAAATCACTGAAATCCTCAAATTTAAACAAACTCAAGTCTGTAAATTCTGATTATGAAACCAATTAAATTGAGAAACAACAAACAGAGAAGAAGAGACGTTGATCGACAACTTTGCTACTGCTGTCGTGGCCGGGACATTTGATCCAAAGATGGACGGTTAAAGAAAGAGATGAAGCAGCGATCCTGATCAGGCAAGGCATCGAAGTCGGAACAAAGCATCAATATGACCATTATGCATAAGAATACGTTGTCTCCGGAACTGAATTTAGATGACGGAACGACATTTGGTGTGTATAAACCAAGTGTGTAATTATATATATACACATCACTTTACCGGTACTCTCGGTAACCCTTACAAGATTATAAGTGTTTCCCCGGTTTAATCTTAACAAGAGGATCATAATTGAATTAACATATTGAACAAAGTGGGTTCTCCACATTAAGTGCAGACCCTTCGAACATGGAACAAAAAGTCATCAATTGACATAAATTGTATTATCTATATACCACAAATGAATGTACATAAAGGTATATATACCCAATAGATTGATAGTTAAATAACTACTCTAATGACAGTTAAATAACTACCTTTTAACTAACGAACCGCCAATGATTTTGGCCAGTTTGACTTTTCTATTTGACTTCTATTTTGACTTATATTTCTTGATTAAACATTTCCAACAATCACTCCCCTAATCAAGAAATATTATTTAATATGTTGTTCATCTTCTTGTAACAGTCCATCTTCTTCCTTCTACGTTTGTATTCCAATTTGTAATTTGATTTCGAACTCTCCGGATACTTTGATCAAGATTGAAGCGGGTAAGCGCCGTCTTCATCTAATTGAAATTGGTCTCGATGATACTGAAGGTAATCTTGAATACTTTCTGGATTCCGATGTTGTTAACGGGTTCTGAAATGAACAAAGTTTTATTTTTTTCAGCCTTATGATCAATCCACACATCTTCATCACAATCGTATGTCACTCAATCTTCATATTCGATATTATCCGGCCTTCTTCCTATATCGAATCACTCCCCCTGTTTGGTTTCCCATGGCTTAGCAATCTAGACCAACCATATCTGATGCTACTCTTATAAAATGGAATTAGTTTCTATTGAATAAATTTGGTTGTATTTACAAAATGTGAGAAAATTCAAATAAATGGATGAATTGTGAAAGCTAAACATGGAAAATAGAATCATAAATCATAGCTGGATTTTCCTTTTTAATGACCCAACGGTCTTCAATTTGTAAGATGCAAGGTTGTCAAAAGCTCATCAAAATAGGAAATGATGTATTCTTGATCATATTAATTTTTTTCTTTTTGTTTTTCTAACACTCTCCCTCAGGTTGAGTAGTGGGATCTCCAATGCTTAACTTGTCAAGACAATGGTTGAAGATTCTTCCTTTGACGGCTTTGGTTAATATATCTGCTAATTGGTCTTCAGATCGAACGAAAGGAAGCTCTATAATTCATGTTTCAAGTTTTTCTTTGATGAAATGTCTGTCAACCTCCACATGCTTTGTACGATCGTGTTGAACAGGGTTTTCTGAAATTTGAATTGCTGCTTTATTATCACACATGATCATGCTAGCTGATGTTTGTGAAAAAACAATTTATGTCAAAAGTTTACGTATCCATAACACTTCTGCCAAACCTCAAGCAATTCCTCGAAATTTAGCTTCGGCACTAGATAATGCTACCACTTTTTGTTTTTTACTTCTCCATGTAACCAAGTTTCCACCAACTAACGTGAAGTATCCTGATGTCGATCTTCGGTTCCCTTTTGTTTGATTGGAAAAGAACCCTATGGTTTGTTGTACCTTTAAGATACCTTATAATCCTCCATACTG
This sequence comes from Stevia rebaudiana, assembly GCA_009936405.2. Lineage (NCBI taxonomy): Eukaryota > Viridiplantae > Streptophyta > Magnoliopsida > Asterales > Asteraceae > Stevia > Stevia rebaudiana. Next base: position 406,029 of record WOUH02000031.1, on the reverse strand, counting down.
CTTCCATGTGGGTAACTTGGGGTTGATGCATAAATTAGCTAACCACCCCAACTGCATATGCGATGTATAGACGAGTGTGTGAGAGATATATAAGCTTACCTACCTAGCGTTGGTATCTTTCTTTGTCCGCCGATGTTGCTCCTTCTTCCATACATAGGTTATGGTTGACCATCATAGGGGTGTCAACGGGCTTGCAATCGACCATTCCCGTCTCGGCTAACAAGTCAAGAATATATTTCTTTTGACATATAAATATACCTTGTTTAGACCTTAGTACCTCAATCCCGAGAAAGTAATTAAGCCTCCCCAAATCCTTGATTTCAAATTCCATGAACAAGTTTGCTTTCAACTTCTCCATTTCTTCCTTATCGTTTTCTGTAATGATCATGTCATCAACATATATAATTAAACATGTCACAAATTTACCTCTTCGTTTAAGAAACAATGTGTGATCAGAGTTGCTTTGTTGGAATCCATATTTTTTCATTGCTAAAGTGAATCTCCCAAACCAAGCACGAGGAGATTGCTTAAGCCCATATATGGATTTTTTTAATCGACATACTTCCTTTGCCTTAAAGTTTTATGTGAATCCCGGAGGAGCTTCCATATAAACTTCTTCCTTTAACTCTCCATGTAGGAACGCATTTTTTACATCGAATTGAAGAAGAGGCCATCCTTCGTTAGCGGCAATTGAAAAAAGCACCCAGATTGTGTCAATTTTTGCTACCGGAGAGAATGTCTCTGAGTAGTCAATCCTGTAAGTTTGAGTATATCCTTTAGCCACTGGTCGTGCTTTATACCTCTCAATGGTTCCATCTGGTTTGTATTTGATTGTGAAGACCCAACGACACCCTACTGGTTTATTTTCTAGTGGAAGGACACACCTTTCCCATATGTTATTTTTAGTTAACGCATCCATCTCTGTTTCCATAGCATCCTTCTAGTTATTTGAATTTAAGGCTTGTTCCACAGAGCATGGAATTTGTTCATTGTATAAGGAGGAAGCATATGCCATAGCTTCTGCAGATAAGTTCCCTTTGGCAATGCTTGACACATGATACTTAGAAGATCTAGTCTGTTTTTCTTGTGAGTATCGATTTATGGGGATTCCTCGGTTAGCTCTTGGAGGTAGTACGTATCTCTCAGTCGTTTCTTCTTGTGTTGACTCCCTATGTCCTTCCTGCACTGTTTGTTCTATTGTATTCTCATGGTTGTTAGATACATCAATATTTTGATTTTCACGAGATTCAGTATTTGGTATATCCTCATGAGTTTGAGAATCACTTACCTCAGACATAGGACTCGGGGGATTTTGGTTAGTAACACTGATTCCTGGCCCATCAGATTGTTGGGAAGCGAGTGACTCATTTTGGATACTGTGATTAAGTTCTTCTGCTATTGGGATCCATTTCAACCAACTCAGTGTGTCATACTCTGTCTCCTCCTGACCACTGTGTTGTGAAGTATAGAAGAATTCGGTTTCAAGGAAGTCACAGTTCATGGTAGTGTACATATGTCGTCTTTTTGGGCTATAACATCGATATCCTTTTTTATTGATACCATATCCTACGAACACACATTTTTCAGCACATGGACCGAGTTTGGTCCTATCTACTTTAGGTATGTGGACAAAGACCGAGCATCCAAATATCTGTGGTTGGAGTGTGAGGGCTGGAGGTAGTTTGGTATAATTGGATAGTGTTTGAAGAGGTGCTTTTAAGTCAAGAGCTTTGGTTGGCAACCGATTGATAAGATAAGTGGCAGTAGCGAGAGCTTTGGACCAGAAGGATTTGGGAACTTGAGATTCAATTAGAAGGGCTCTAGTTATTTCTAAGAGAATGCGATTTTTCCATTCAACAACGTTGTTTTGTTCCGGAGTGTGTGGACAAGACGTTTGGTGAATGATCCCTTTTGTTTGACAAAATTATTCCATCGAGTCATTTTTAAATTCCCCCCCATTATCGGACCAAAGGATTTGTATGTTTGTTTTAAATTGTGTTTGTATCATGGTATAAAAGATGGTGAATTTATCAAAAACTTCAGATTTATGTTTTAGAAAGTAAATCCATGTCATACGAGTACAATCATCAACAAAAGTTACAAAAAAACGAAAGTTTTGCCCACCAACAATTTCTGCTGGTCCCCAAACGTCCGTCCGTATGAATAAGAGAGAAGGGTAAATATACCCTTGTGTTATTCGGTTTATATGTATGTTTATGACTTGTAGCTAAAACACAAGTTTCACAATTTAAAGGTTTATTGAAAGGAAATAGTTTTGGAAATAAAAGATGTAAATAACCAATAGATGGATGTCCCTATCTTCTATGTCATAACCAAGCTTCTCGATTTGTAGTCCCGTGAGCTAGCATCACAGTCCCATTTTGAGTCACTTCATCCACATAATACAATCCTTTGTGTTTAGTGCCATGCTTAATAATCGCTCCCGTCCTGATGTCCTGTAGGATACAAAATGTGGAATACATTAATATTTTGCAATTTAATTCTTTTGTTACATGAGTGATAGATAATAATTTATGTGATAGAGACAGGACATAAAGGCAATATGAGATTTTTAAAGTCGGATATATTTTGATAGTTCCTCCTCCTTCCACGGGAACTATTCCTCCATTAGCGGTTTTAATGTGGTCAATTTTGGGTTTTGATTTTGAAATCATGTATGATAGTTTGAAGGTCATAGTGTCGGTAGCACCACAATCAAATATCCAAGATTTATCGCTATTTTCACAATTATTTGCCATATTAGCTTGTCCAATTAATTTATCTCTATTAATTTTAGAAATGAAAGTCTGAGAATGTTCATTTTTTTAAAAATTTTTGTTTAGCTAGTTTTCATAATTAACAGAATTATTTTTTAAATCATGAAAGGAATATTGGGTATTTTGACTATTTTTATAATTATCAAGTCGTAAAAAGTCGTTATAATTCAGGAGCACGTGGATTGAAATAAATTGGGTTAAAAAAATGGGGGCTCGAGAAATATTTCTCAAACCCGTTACCTCTTTCATCGTCCACAGAACCAGCGGCGATTCCTTCTCCGACAGAAGCTATCCCACCGAATCCGCTGCTCCTCCCTCCAGACTCATGCAGATCGGCGACGTTACCGGTTGGCGCCGTATTGCCGACGACGGCCGCCGCTTTTCCTCCTTCTTTATTACCCTTTTTGTGACCGTTCGGGGTAGCCGACAAATTTGAAACACTGATCCTTGGTATGTTTTGACATACGACAGTGAGTGCACTTGAGTTTTGTGTTATCGGCCCCAAATGATGAACTGTTGTTTGAGCTTTATGGCCATTTCGTCCCTTTGACAGAAGACCTAAACTTTCAGACTCGTTCCACCTATTGGCAACCACTCCTGCTGCCACGCCGTGTTGAAAAGATGAGTTGTCTGTGGTTGTTCCTAGTATACCCTGATGTGCCATCTCCTTCCGAACAGCCGCGTAGGCGCCCTTAGCCGAGGGTAGCGGGTCACACCGGAGAATTTTCTGTTTTATTGCATCGTATTGTCTGTCAAGGGCATTCAAGAACTGGAAGAGCTTCTGTTCTGACTGGATTTTGTTGTAAGTTGCTATGTCAACTGCACAAGTCATTGGGTTTGCAAGTGCGGGTTGAAAACTTTGTATTAACCATGAGAACACGACTAAGTCGTTTTGTTCCCATTGTTCATACTTTTCGTCGGTTGGTTCCGGTGGTGCCGGATTTCCCGAAATGTGACTTAAGAGATCTTTTGATTTACCCTGACTGCGACTCCAATCATTTGAGCCCATAACGCATAGTTTTGGCTGTTTAGCCTGAGACTAATTTTCAAGCTATCAGATGCTTTTTGTTTCTTGGTTTGGTTTGGATTGGTAAGGCTGTTTCTAAGTAGGTTGATAATTTGTAATGCAAGATCATTGTTTTCTTCAGATATGCTTGCTGTATACGAGTTTCAAAGATTTCATAAGAAAAGATAGATGATGAGTGTAATTGGACAAATTGACCCTAAGACCATATGCCATCTTATAAAATGGAATTAGTTTCTATTGAATAAATTTGGTTATATTTACAAAATGTGAGAAAATTCAAATAAATGGATGAATGGTGAAAGCTAAACATGGAAAATTGAATCATAAATCATGGCTGGAAATTCCTTTTTAGTGACACCAATGGTTTTTGTTGGATCTAAATTCATATGGAATTAAGATGATGAACAAGATCTAATAAACCATACATCATATGATTATTTCAACCTCCATGGATGCACTTTCCATGGAGGCAATTTCTTCTAGTCTTTGATAGTGGCGTGTTGTGATGAGACGACTAATAAAACCAAACATATTAGTCGTTTTGCTCCCTCTTGACATTAGCATCGTTTTTTAATACATTTTTGAACCGTATTTCATTTACCAAATCTTGTCGGTTTTGTTGGAAATTCAAAACCGAACAATAACAATTTACAATAACGTACCGTTGAAATTATTAATGTTTATTAGGTAAATGAAGTTGATGAAAGATATGACGAACTTTGATTCAGTTTAAATAATGATTTGAACATTGTTAAGATAGACGGTAGATTTTTCTAAACAGTAAACTTTATTCGAGCAACAAGAGACCAACAAGAACCTAAAATCCAAAAAGACATGTTACCACAAATTTTAACAGAAAACCCTTAATAAATATTATTTAAACACTCGCTAACTGATCTGTGCAACATTTCAAAACCACAATAACCGGACCAAAACACCACTAAAAATAAAAGTTAACATAAACGTGTCAAAGTGGCTTCCGGCCACCCGATTGACCCAATTGTCAATCGTTGCGGTGTCACCTCTTACCTGTCAATATAAACATCACCATCTGCATGCCTTTTCAAAATCTCAAACCTAATTCAATCATCAACAAAATGGCGCAAATTAGCAACACCACCGCCTCCAACCGCATCATCTTCTTCTGCTTCTTCATTGCAGCGTTAGCCTCTTCGGTTTCAGCATTGTCACCGGCACCTGCACCGGCTCCTGACACCGGATCCGGGCTCAGTTTACCGATTCCGGGTACCATTGTTGGATTGGGTATTTTTCTGACTGCGTTAGCGCACTTGAGGACCTGAAATCTGATCGGTGCATGAACGAAGGTTTTTGTGGAATTAACCGGCTTGATGATTTAGGAGGATGTGTGTTGTTTTATTATCTAAATCTAAATATATTACGTTTTGTTTGTTTTGCGTTTTATTTAAATGCAAGTGGATCTTGTAATGAACTTAATGTTTGATTAGGGTTGTATGGTTGATGTTGTACGAAATGTACTTCAATTTTGGCTATCATCTTTTAAAAAGCACTAATGACTAATGAGTAGGGCCTCTAAGGTATCTGAAATCATCAGATCATTAAAAGCTCAAATTTAGTTCTGGTGTTGATTAATAAGACTAATAGGTGTGCCAGGTGAGTGAGTTTGTCGAGCAGGAGAGAGAGTGACTATTCTGGGTGAGTGACAATAGTGAAAATGCCCAGGTGATTGAGGACTTAAGTGGGTAAAAAGTAGTATGTTGATGTGTTTTGTAATTGTTAGAAGGTAATGCAATATATTGTGATTAGTTAAAAAAGAAAAAAAAACAAAAAAATAATAATGAAATACACCCACTTCGAGGCTGCAATATCGGCGTGGCCAATAACGCCCCGGTTGAATCAAGGGTGGGGCGGTGTAGAGTGTGGGTGGGGGTGTTGTCCAGGCCACTCACCGGGGCACACTGACCAGTCTAAGGGCAATCTCAAATCTGAATAATTATCTAACTTTTATTTTTCTTATTTGATAATTTCACACATATACTCATTTTTTTCACAATTATCTTTGGGAGAGAAATGGAGTGGAATTTTAGTGAAAATCGATGATGATTGTGTTTTTGAGTTTGCTTTTAGCAACAAAAGTAAATATAGATTATGATTAATTAAAGTTGCTAGTTCAAATTATTATTGGTTAATAAGTTATTGTTCAATTATTAAAATTCAATTTGACTTTTTTTTATATATTATAAAAAGTAGGTGTGATTGATCTTAATCTTTTTCTATTTATTATATTAAATACATATATCTATATAATTATACTTTTATATTAAAAACATGATAAAATTACTAAAAATTATATTGTATGTTATATACGAAAATTATAGTTATAACTAGTAGTAAATTATAATTGCTCATTAATAAAAATAAACCTCTAAATATACTGAGCTTGCAAGCTCGGTTTTAACCGGTAACAGGAACTACACAGCATTTATGTAACATAACCAAACATAGAAAACTGAATGTTTTCCATTTAATTTCCCTGATCCATAAATGATAAATACAATCTGATTACACCTATACACACACAGAGATATTTACAAAAGATTCAATAAGATTCTATCCCATAAATTAACCATAACACAATCAAATTAAAATCTCAAGATGCAGAACCTTTCAATTCTTGATTATCCAACTCATGTTCTGCAACCAATATACAAGAATCACCTTCCAATGATGAAGAAACTCCACTCTTCTTCCTCATAATCCCTAATTCTTTCGATGAATTTAACATCTCTGTTGTACACTGTACATCAGGTGTTATCCCAACTTGATCTATATCATGAAGCGCGGGTGATAAATATTTTGCAACCGTAATAAAAAGAGCTGATCCGTCGTGTAGTTCAGTCACACTCTTCATAACACATCATTAAATTAAATTAATATATAGGAATATATTAAAAAAATGTTTATAAACATATCTGAAAATAAAAAAGATTTAAAAATTACCTGAATTTTTCCTTTACCAAATGTTCTGTTACCAATAAGCTTTGCTCTACCATTATCATGAAGTGCACCTGCCAAGATCTCACTTGCACTTGCACTACCTTCATTCACCTAATTGAATACATTTATATATATATATATATATATATATACAAGGTAAGGATGAAAGAATAAAACTCATTTGAGTTGAGAAAACCCTATGTAACATTATTACTATTTAAAGGAAAAAATGTTGGTTTTATATAAATTTTCGTCACTCTTTATAAGAAAAACAAAATCAAAAGAGCGCTTTTTAAAAACAAAAATTCCGCCTGTTTAATTTTTCAGCAAATGTATGTTTTGTAACATATCTAATATTGTCAATTTTTGTAAAAAAAAATTATAAAAAATAAACTCGATGCTTTTTTATAATTTTTTTTTTACCAAAAGGCATAAAATTGAATGTAAAATTTATGTACAAAATTATAAAATAATAAAAAGAAAACGTTGTTACATATGTAAAATATGAGTTTCCTGGTTTTTTCCAACTCAAGTGGGTTTTTCTCTCATCCACCCCCCAACCCCCACAAATATATATAATGTCAAAATCTTGAAAATTAAACTATAAATTTCAAGAAAAATGGTGAAAACTTACAAGAACGACTAACGGATCGCGTGTGAGAGCATGACCGTTAATCATATTAATTGGTAGCATGTTTCCATCTCGATCTATTGTGTTTACAAGAGTTTCATCTCCATCTAACCATATTTGTGCAACATCAAGTCCAGCTTTGACTAAACCACCCTGCATTATGTTAATTTCAATTAGATTTACAAAAAAGTCAAACAAAACATGACCCTAAGATGTTATAAAAGGTTGACTTTTTATGTACTTGCCGGATTGTTTCTAAGATCCAATATGTATGACTTAACACCTTGGTTTTCCAATTCGTGAATCGCGTGTTTCATATCAGCAGCAGCAGTCTGTTTACAACATAAGTTTGATTAGTTTAAGATAAAAAGGTAATTAATAATTAATTAACTGTTTTTGATTTAACAATTAATACCTGTGAAAAAGCTAACAACTTTACATATCCAGTTTTGGATACATGACCATCTGGAGTTCTATGAGGAATAATTGCACTTGATATTGGAGAAAGTTTAATGAACTCGCGAGGTAATCTAACTTCTCTAAAACTAGAGTCAATTGCTATCTTTTTTCCCTGTAAACACAACATAAAAAGTAAAAAATTATCTTTTGTTGCATAAATTTTTAAAAAAATTAAAGTTGGTAAACTAACATTATGAACTTTGACTGAAACACTGGTTCCAACATGACCTCTGAGCTTTTGTGCAGCTGCTTCACCGCTAATCCCGTTAAGCCTCTCTCCTAATTGTAATCAAAATTTAATAATTTGTTTTGTATGATATTATATTAAATGTAAAAAGGTAATAAAAATAAAAATCCCAAAATGATAAATCATACCATTGATTTCAATCAACTCATCTCCTACATGGATTCCAGCTCGAGCAGCTGGACTACCCTCAACACAAGATAACACAACCTAAAATAAAATAAAAAATTAGCTGTAAAAAACCATAAACGAGAAAATAAATACGTAAAAAAATGGACGTGTTTTACACGAACCAGATGACCGGTTGTTGGTTCAGTATTGACAAAGAGACCAACTCCTTGCACGTTTCCGTCACTACCGATTCTAAAACTTTGGTATTCCTGCTTATTTAAGTCATTTTTAAGCATTAAACATTGCAATAAAATTAAATTTAACGGAAGCTATTGTTGAAACTTTAAAAAATTTGAAAATCAGTTGATGTACCTTTGGACTGATGATGCGGGTAAACGGGTCACCAAGAGTAGAAAGCATGCCTCTGATCTTACTGTATGCTGCATCAGCTGATCTAAGAGGAAGCATTTCAACCATTGTTTGTTGTAGCTTAGAATCCCAATCTACAAAACAAAGTTTAATTCTTAATAATATTCGACCGTTATTGTATATGATTGGATCAAATCATGAGTTAGGAACACAGTAAACCCTACCCTGATGATTAAAAGTTGGATCAACAAAAGTCTCTCTGATCAAACCCCAAGTCTCTACAAGCGTCCGTTGTACCGCATTCACCTTTCGAACAGATTATTATATCAAGTAATTTTGTAAATAATTGGAATAAAAAACGAAACTTGAAAGAAACCCATACAAGCAAAACATCAAACACCTTTTCTGCATAACTTATGATTAAAAAGAATAAGAAGATGATCAAATACCTCATGAGTCCGAGAAGCTGGGAATGCGATTGTCAAAGATTCAGCCATAGCGGGCGAATCTAAACACACAGAAACTGCAGCAGCAAGACCAATCAAACCTTTAGCGATTGAATCAACCAATTTCCTATCGGATTCAACTGATTTATCATCTTCAACTTGTAGTTTCGAATTGGAATTGGTCTTAGGTAGGGCTTGAGCAAGCGGTAATCGTTTACACCTGCTACGGTAATTACTAAACTTGAAACAAGAAAAACGGTGTTTATAGCACGTAATTGAAGTGGGTGATTGAGGGATTTTGGTATGAATTGATGAAATGGGACAAGGATTAATAAGATCAAGATTAAGCGGGCGGAGAGAATCCATTGTTTTGGGTGGAATTGGGGTTCTGTTGTTACAGATTTCTGGAGAAGAAGAAAGAAGTGGGATTGATATTTGTGAATCTTGTAGAAACAGTTTGAAAGATCGTTGAAAGATGAATCTTTTTTGTTTGTGGTGTTTGAGTTTGTTGCGTGTGCGTTAACTTCTGTTAGAAGTGGAAGTATCTGAAGACCCTCATGTGTTCGTCCACGTGGATCTCCATTTGTGGCTTGAATTTGAAGATCATTACAATAAGTTACCACCACCAAATCATCCCCGACTCTTCGTTCTTTATTTTGGAGTTAATTAAGCCGATATGCCAACGTGTTTCTAGCGGAGTGACATCTGGATGAGCGTTAAAGCTCAGAGATCGAATATGTTTTGTATTCGAACCTGACAGATGGATAAATTTTAATGATTCTATCAGGTTTTCGTATTTCGTTGTTAAAAAAGAAAACTAACCGAAACAATTGTGAAAATACATGTTTAGATTCTATCTTCAGATGTCTTACACGTCGGGAGCCTTTAAAAATTATAGTGTTTATTGTTTTTTTTAGTAAAAGGCAGTAACAATCATTTTAGAAAATTCTAACAAAAAAAGTTGATGACATCCGTTACCTCTGAGTGAAAAGTGGAGATCATTATTGTAATTTTATCACGTACGAGACCAAACTTGAAATACAAACATACCCAAGGACCTTTCGTGTAATTATTTCTTTGTTTACTCTTACAAACTTTTATGTAAACAGGTTGGTACCGGAAATAGTTACATGAAATAAGTTTCAAGATCTAATTTTATTCTTAAAGCCTAAGGTTTGAGAAGCTTTTGTTAACATAGAAATTTTGAACCATTTGATTGCATTTGTTTTAGCATTAACAACCCATCAAGTTTTACATATAATGCTCTCACACAACCTTGTATTTCAATCTCGTCAAGGAGTTTTACTGATTAACAGGTTTTCTCCTAAACAATCTTGTATACGAATCTCGTCAACACCCACGTTTTCTCCTGTGGTATGTTGTTAGCGGTCTGTGATTGCCGCACGTGAGATTCAATTCGAGTAGTGAGCTATGAAGAGACATGCCGTTGAGCCCAATTTCATTACTTGTTAAAAAAAATGTATATAACGGTCTAGAATATTAATCGTGACTCCTATTTCCGGTCTTCCAAACTCATTTTTGTATGTAGTCTAACCCAACTGGCCGGTTTAATGCGTCTGAAGCCACGTACATTAAAGTTGGGTCAACTGGTCAACCCATCTATTCTAATTGACAGCTCACCATCTATTCTTCAAAGTTCAACTAGTTAATATATTATCTCTGTCCCCAATCATTTTGACTGACTAATTGTTCCAAATGCATAATCATATATATTCTTATCACTTATATGAGCTTTGATGCACAACCATGTAAATAATACAATGTAAATTTACATGTTTTAGTTAGATTACACATTGAGTTTGTTTCATATTAGACAATGTACACTATATATAACCTTACTTTAAATGTAAATTGGTTTGGAATTCGGTAATTACAGAAAACGAAACAAAAGATGATTGAGAGCAAACACAGTCATCATCCTCCAATGACGATCACAAGGATAAAACCTCAAAGATTAAATTCGTATGTTGAGACATTACGACTTACGAGTAGTGCAATTCATAAACACTTCTAGATAGCACAATCCAAAACATCAATTTCCCTGAAAATGGTGGTGGCAATATCGGCGATAAGTATCTGAACTGAATACATTTGGCAATGAAGAAATTGAGAAGCTTGATCAAGAGGGTGATGCAACCCTCTTGTAGGTATGTGACCACTATATATGGTAGCTGACCGATATACACATACGCGAATTGAACAACTGTAATAACGGTTAATAAGGTGTAGAACCACCACAAGTCAATCGTTTTTGTTGACTTTTGAAACCCGTCTTGCCTTCTAAACTCCATTTTTGTACACGAAAGGGACACAATAAACTGAAATTTAAGTTTGTTAGTGAAGAAGAAGAAGAAGAAGAACTAGAATTATTGAACATTTTTTGCTTAGATAAGTGTGGCTTAAACAAGTATATATAAGGCTTGTGATTGACTTACTAACCATGGAGAAGAAGGAAACTTGTTAAGCAAATTTCTAACGAATTGGGGTTGACTCGGTTGTAGGAGACTTTTTATTTTTTATTTTTTATATGATGGTATCTTTTTCATTCAACTAGTTTGGTAGTCCATATTATAAAGCATAAGTTTAATTTGATGAGACTAATTAATATTGTGCTTAATTTAATATCACACACTATGCCAAAACAATTTTAAAAAGGTTTAGAGAAAGCCACCTACTAATAGGTTGATCTTGGATGCATTTGATGAAATAAATCGTGCTCTATCACTTAAAATTAAATGTTGTATATTTTAACGAACTGATTGCTTAGAGTTTATGAAATCCCACAAGTTCTTAACCACAAAAAGAGCATAACGATGAGATTTTTTTTTTTCTTCCTATTTTTGTATAATTAAAAAAATTCATGATTCTAGAGTGAAGAGTTAAGAGTCTATGAAATGAAGTTCTACAATTTGGTGAAGCGGAGTTAACGTTAATGGTTGGCTTATGTTGCAGTAACGAATAAAGAGGGGATCTGAAGTAAATTCCGGGCTTCTGTATGGCCTTTTCTAGCTAAAAAACCTGCTAAAACACAAGAAAAACCGTTAGTCTCACCGCAGGAGGGTTGCTCCTGCGATCGGACTCCGGCGTGAGGAT
>WOUH02000031.1:372286-383451 GCA_009936405.2 Stevia rebaudiana | reverse complement strand
TTCAGATATGAACATAATAGAATTATAATATTGATAAAATAATCGAGTTATGATTAGGTACCGGCGGGTTTTCAGATAGTCAACGGTCGAAAAGTTGCCGGTCAACTGCCGGAAAACGGCCAGTTGTCACAATTTCCGTGGCATTTGAGGTGTTCATCTTCTCCATCATTAATGTGCTTCCTAAAGGTTGTAGGATCCTGAAAATGGTCGATTTTAATGAAATAAATGTCTATTTATAGACTGAAGATAAAAACCGCAGGTTAGTGGTCTCAACTAAATGTTAGTGGACCTAAAATATGGGATCATGGTTAGTGGGTCAAAACCGCATTTTGTAAAAATAACCGTAAATTGAAAAAAAATAACCGTAAAATTAGATTGTTGAGATTTAATCTAAGTCATAACCGCCAATAATAAAGGGCTAGGATTTAATCTTGGAGCGGTTATCGGTGTTTTGGTGGCGGTTGACTCACCGAGAACCAGGAATATATAATTGTCATTATATCGATACTATCTATTTGTTATAGGAGGCAGGGCCGGTCCTGAGGATTCAGGTATCCGGGACGAGACGGAAAAAAATGCCCCTATGCCCAAACGAATTATCAATTATATGAACTTTTTTTTATAAAACGAGGAATCTGCAGTTAAACTTTTATAAGGTTAAAGATCCAAACTCTTTATATGCATTTTTAAAAGAATACTCAAAACTTTCTTTTCTTTCACAAAATCTTAAGAATCTATCACACATCGCCCCCTTAGAAAAATTGTAAAATAATTTATGTATATAAATCAACCAAAAACCTCAAAGCTTCTCAATTTTTTACTATGATGATTATTAATCAAAATGTAAAACGAGTACAGGGGAGGGGTTTAGAACCTATGACCTCTTGTTATTATATGGAGTGTCTTAGCCATCATACTACATGATAGTTTGTTGATTATAGCTAGAAAGAAATGGTTATAATGATTTCTTTTTAAATTTTGGGCCCCTCAAAATATTGGGCCCGTGGCGACGGCCCAGTTTGCCCACCCTTTGGGCCGGCCCTGATAGGAGGTGAAGTGTATATTAAATGTACGTATGAAAATAATATTGTTTGTGTGACAACTGTCACCAAATCCGGTCAAACACCAATAAATATATATATATATAAACACATTGGAATAAATCAAAACAACGTTCACAATTTTATTTGTGAATTAAAAAGAAAAAAAAACATTATTTGTCCAAAACAAATAATAACTTTTTAGTATAACTTACCGTTTTAGGAACGCGTAAACTAAAACTTAAAACCTTATCCCAGCGAACTTATATAAATACTTTTACTCCTAAACATTTATCCATACTAATTTTACTCCACTCATTTTGTGTGACATGTGACAACATTTAATATATATATATATACACATCTATATCTATTGTATGCACATTATATTATTTATATATATACTCACGAACAAAGATGTTCATATAAAATAAACAAGAATACAAGAATTTGCACCCATATCTCCATTTGTAAAATAGTCTTAATCCACCCACTTCATCCCTTTTCTTTTACGGCAACTCCCCTTACCCCCCACCATGTCCTTAGCTTGTTTAGTCAAACACTCAAAGTCACACCCTATCTTCTCACTTTTACCAGATTTCATATCGTTTTGCTTGAAAATCAAGTATTTAAATTATCAAGCCATACTTGGTTTAAAATATTAGCCAACTCTTGGCAACTTTTGCAAGATAATATTTCAAACTCCACACTATCACTCACTTGTTTCTAATCTCTCGGATCCATCACCCAACCAAAAATCCACCTAGGTTAACACCTCAAAACAGCCTCAAACAACCAAGTTCAACTTTGTTTGAGGTTGGAGCTTCCTCGAATTAGCTTTGTATCGGGTTCTTCTACCTTCATCAAGTCTCAAGTCTACCTTCTTACTTCTCGCGGCTTGATTTACGACTCGAGTAGGACGAGAGCTTGGTATTCTATGGATTGTACTATTTCTGACACTACTATTGTGAGTTCGTCTACCCCTACTTACCATAACTTGTTTTACTGTTTTTCAAACATAGGGGTAGTTACCTTTACACTTACGAATATTATCATTATGAATGCTCATACTGCTAATTAATGTGAATCATTATCCATTAATTTGAACTTAGTTGTAAGTTAAATTATGGTGCGTTTGAACTTGTGGATACATGACCTGTTAAATACTGGGCCATTATTTGTTGCCCAAAAATCTGTGTTCCTCAAAGGATTTACTCCTTATAGGACCTGCAAGAACCTGTGTTCCTTAAAGGATTTATTCCTTATAGGACCTGTAAGAATTTCCCAAATCTGTGTTCCTTAAGGATTTGTTCCTTATAGGACCTGTAAGAATCTGTGTTCCTTAAAGGATGTGTTCCTTAAAGGACCTACAAGAATTTGTTCTCTAATGAGAATCTAGTTAAACTCAATTGTTTATTTAATAACAATTGTCTTAAACTTAATAAGCTGCTTGTTTGATAACAGTTAGCTTGAGCTAAATATGTTGTCGTTTGATAACAATCGCCTTAAACTTAATAAGCTGCTTGTTTGATAACAGTTTGCTTAAATTTAATATACTATTGTTTGTCAACAATTTCCTAAAACTTAATACACTATTTTTTTTTTAATAACAGTTTTGTAAAGTTAACACACTGATTAATGCAATCGTTTTCAGGAAATACCATGGCATTAACCTTTGTTTGAATCGATGAGACTCCCCTACAGACTCACCTGATTTTTCAAACTCAACTTTTCTTTCAGATACTAAGTTAGCTGGAGCAGGTGCTTGGGCATAGTGCATAAGGAAGATTAGACTTATTAGGTGTAGTATTTGTCTAGATTAAATCTTCAGTATGTACTTAGGCACTCATGCATGTATGGCTATTTTTTTAATCAAGATCTCTAATTTATACCATGCGCTATTGACCCGATCATTCGTCGCACCCTTGAACCCTTAATCGCTTCCGCAAACCGTAACGTCTGACGAGGGAGTGTGACAGTTTGTAAAGCATGTTCGAATTTGTTATTATTGGTGCATGTTAGTCCTATGTTAGTCTTTAGGATGATGGGGCGTGTATTCGGGTAGCTGTCTTCGCTATTTAAACTAACATTATCTTTATTTTCACACAATCCTTTCTCTCTCAAAAAATGAATTAAAGAGAATGTTCTGGTTGAAGATCGAGGATGTGGCTTTAGCCCAATCCTGGGTCACACTTAAAGAAAATGATGAACTCATCTTCTAAGCAAGTAGTCTTTGGGATTAAGTTAACAAAGTTGTTCAATCGCGTGTTGCACAAGAGATTAATGTCAGTACCACTAACCAATTCAACCGGTAACCAGTATTTAAAACTTTTATGACAACTGTAAAGTGGAATGAAATGAAAAGGACATCACAAAGATGACCATATAATAATAATACTCAACCAACACGTGGAATAATTTTATAATTTTAAAGCGTGAGATATTCTCAAGGATCATACAAAGATTGTAGTTTAACTTTTACCTCGAGTGAGACGAGGAGTACTTTTGTTTAATCAGGTTGTTCAATGGCCTGTTGCAGAAGAGAATGTCAAATACCACTAACCAACTCAGCTCAAAGTTGTGTGATTATAAAAGGACGTTATTTTTGCCGGTATTTACAACTTTTATGACAACCGTGAAGTGGAATGAAACAAAGAGGACGTCACAAAGATGACCATGAAATAATACTCAGCCAACATGGGAAATGATTCTATAATTTTAAAGCGTGGCATATTATCAATAATCATACAAAGATTGTAGTTAATTTTTACCTCAAGTGAGTGGAGTAGTACTTTTGTTTAATCAAAATAATTTTTTTATTTAAATTCGATCCGTTAGTTTGTAGTTTATGTTATTATTAATATTTACTTAATGTTCAAAATTACATGTGTAATTTATTTTAATTAAATAAAAAAGAAAAAAATAGTTATAAAACTTTATAGTTAGAGTAGTTGATGGTAATATTGAAATTAGGAATGTGATTTGTCAAATTTTTGGGTACTAAAGGTTTAGGGTAGCGCCCATCACGCTTAAAAAGATCATGTTATTGGTGACATGTTTATTTATGTGTAGGGTAAAAAGATAAGGATTCGGGTGTCCTGTGTGAGTCTAAAAAAAGGCCCTTATATATAATTTTTTTTCCAAAAATAATGATTATTGAGATTAAATAAGTTAATAAACAATGCAAAACAAGAATATTGTAGCAAAATGATGTCTTTCACATAACTAAATAAATCGTGACACTCTCCAAGCATTCTTTGAAGCAAAGTTGTTAATCAAATCTTCATAATCCATATTCTCTTGTAGTTCATTCTCAATAGTTATCATTGTCAATCCATTAAGTATTTTATGGGACATTTTCGATCGTAATTAACAATTGTTTTGGGTTGTATCAAATTGTTTTATAAATTGAATTGGACATTTATCTTGTTGTGTTATAAATGGATCAAAACTAAACAATAAATTTAGACTTTTATCTACATATGGTTTTATTTTATTTTTTTTATAAAATATATATAAAAAAATTGAAAATTTTGGGCAAAAAAAAAAAAATCGGGCCCTGTGCGGTCGCACCTCCTGCACCCTATAAAAGCCCCCCTTGGATTTTGTTTAACATAAAAGAAAATGTCAACCGGTTTAAAAGTAAATTAAAATACATATATCTATTCGGGAATCGGGGAAGGACCATAAATTGACTTTGCAATGTGAGGACATGGCTTGACATTTTCATACCTTTAGGACTACGTTGTTTCCTTTTTGTTAATTTTTTTTATTAATTGAGTTAAATAAACTTCGAAAAAGAATTTTTATGAGATCTAGACAAGTTTGAATTAATCACCGTTTATCTTTCCAAACAATATTTGACTGGTACGCAATTTGAAATTTAACTCAGGATCTCACAGTTTTCAGTCTTGCAAGTCCATCTCCATCATATGCCTAAAAACATAATAAAAACGATTCTTCATAGAAAGTGGTTTTATAATATAAGTGTGAGTTTAATTTGATTTTTTGTTTGGGGTTATTTAAATGCCTATAATTTATTTTGTATGATTGTGTTTGTATACTTTATTTGTTCTGTATTGATTATTAAGATAATAAAATACAATCCATCCTGATAAAATATGACACATAAGGTCTTTAATTTTGTATACCAACGTTAATTGATATGTATGTTTTAACGTACTTTGATAGAACCATGTTTGAATTAAGGTTACGGAGGAAATGAAAACAACCACTTAATTTTTTTATTTGACTTATAATCTGGACAAGATTAGAATTGTTAGAATAACTCCTCGCTGGTTATTAATAAAATGAAATCTTCCGTTATTTAACTATTTTTATTTATTTATTTTTTAAGGTTTAGGTAAACAATATTACAAAAGCATCTAAATTTTAAAATATAATTTAGTGCAATGCATTGACTTATTCTCTCCATCTCAATAATGGGTCAGTTTCTGCATACCAATTGCCAACGCCATTACACCTTCTTCAACCCTTCCTTCCAAACCTTATCTTGTTCATACATGACAACTCACATCTTCCAATAATCCTTCAACTATAATCCAATTCCATCATTTCTCCCACTTGTATTCCGCAATTTTTCTCATCGAAACCCCTTTTCAGGCTGCTAGTCGAAGCACGATTACAAGATCTGATTGGTTTCAAGGTAGGCCCTTGTGACCCTCTTCAGATTCATGTCATAACGACCAGTTTGTGCTGTTATTGACCTTCAATTTGTTCGAATTTCTGATTCCCACTTGAATCTTCGATCTTCCGTAATCCCAGAAGCTAGAACAAATAAGGTCAACCAAAGGTTAGATTTTTGAAGCTTTAAGTTCGATTTTATAGGTAATTTGACTAATTTCTGTCATAACGTACAGTTTTGGGTTATCCTTGATCTCGAATTTGTTCAAACTTCCGATACCTACTTGAATCTTGAAACTACACTGTATAATTTCAGAAATTATTACAAATTAGGTCAACAAAAGATTAGGTTTTTAACTTTTGAAGCTTTGAGTTTGATCATATGGGTAATTGTTGTGCGACACCATCTACCTCCGATTCAGCAAACAAAAAGGGTAAAAACAAACCAAACCCATTTTCTATAGATTATGGTGGCCCTAAAAACGTTGGATACAAATCATCTGTGCTAGAAAACCCAACTGGACATGAAATTGAGCAAACGTATGTTCTTGGTAAAGAAATGGGTAGGGGTGAATTTGGAATTACATATATGTGCACCGATAAATCTAGCGGTGAAGTGTACGCGTGTAAGTCGATATCAAAAAAGAAACTAAGAACAAGGGTTGATATTGAGGATGTAAGGAGAGAAGTTGAGATTATGAAACATTTGCCACCTCATCCGAATATTGTGAGCTTGAAAGACACGTATGAAGACGATGGTGCGGTTCATTTGGTTATGGAGTTGTGTGAAGGTGGTGAGTTGTTTGATCGGATCGTTGCGAGGGGGCATTACACCGAGAGGGCGGCTGCTAATGTCATGCGAACCATCGTTGAAGTGATTATGGTGAATGTTTATTTTACTTTATGTTCATTTATTTTGATCAAGTATATGTTTATTCGTGGTAGTTGATCTTGTTGATTTGAGTTATGTTTGTTACATTTTTGTTTATTACTTGTCTTTTGTATTGTAGATGTGTCACAAACATGGTGTTATGCACCGAGATTTAAAACCTGAAAACTTTTTGTTTGCGAACAAGAAAGAAACATCGGCGCTAAAGGTTATTGATTTTGGGCTATCGGTTATCTTCAAACCAGGTAAAGACTATCAACAACTTTAACGTATTCACGTGTCACATTAGTATTGCTTGTTTTTCGCAAAACAAAGTATTGAGCGACATTAATATACTTTAGGTGAAAGATTTGATGAGATCGTAGGGAGTCCATACTACATGGCTCCCGAAGTCCTAAAACGTAACTATGGTCCTGAAGTTGATGTTTGGAGCGCGGGTGTGATTTTATACATTTTGCTTTGTGGTGTCCCGCCGTTTTGGGCCGGTAAGTTTAACTATCTTTATTAGATAACCAAAATTAGTTTTCATCATGTTTTCAAGTTAATATTAATGATTTTATTTATTTACATTTTTGTAGAAACCGAACAGGGAGTTGCACAAGCTATCCTTAGATCGGTTGTTAACTTCAAAAGAGATCCATGGCCTAAGGTATCGGAAAATGCAATTGATCTTGTTAAGAAGATGCTTAATCCCGATCCTAGTTCTCGTCTTACTGCTCAAGAAGTTTTAGGTAATTTTATATTCAGTATTCGTTAAAAATATATATTTTTTATTTAGAGGTAACTTCATAGAAATGTAACCAACTTTCACAATTGTTTCAATTAAGTCACTCAAACTTTTTTTTGTTACAATCTAGTCACTCAAACTACAAATATGTGATAATCCTATATAATTGACATGTTTAGCATGTTAAATGGTGATATGGTTTTTTTTTTTTAAATTAATTGTTAACTTAAACTAACAATTGTTAATTAAACTAATATTAAATCAAATGATTTTCCATCTTCCTTAAATATTACGAAATTTATGTTTTTTTTTTAACAGCATTACGAAATTTATATAATTAACTTAAACATTGTTTCGTTATATTACGACATTTGATATATATGTGCTAACGTTCTGACATAAACCATAAATCAAATGCTAATTTCCATACTCCTTAAATATATTATTATTAAAATTTATGTGTTCACACTTTTAAAACCAAACTTTCCAACATAAACCAAAGATAAAATCAATTTTTATTAAAAGTTGATTGCTATTTTGTGACATTTTGCATTTTATTTATTAATACATTTATTTGATTTACTATAGATCATCCATGGATACAAAACGCCAAAAAAGCACCAAACGTTTCTTTGGGTGAAAACGTTAAAGCAAGATTGAAGCAATTCTCGTTCATGAACAAGCTCAAAAAACGAGCATTACAGGTGATGACACGTGCAAGATTTCGGTCTCCATTTTCTAAAAACTTTTTTGTAAAACTTCATGAATCATAAAATTTACAATATTACAGGTAATTGCTGAACATTTATCTACCGAAGAAGCGGCGGGAATAAAGCAAAGATTTGATGTAATGGATGTCAACAAGCAAGGAAAAATATCAATTGTTGAATTAAAAGCCGGTTTACATAAACTCGGTCATCAAGTTCCTGATGAAGATCTTCAACTACTTATGGATGCTGTAAGCACCGCAAAACATATTGTTGTTTGTGATTATTAATGATTTAATTCGTTTACAAAAATAACGGAAGATATTCTTGTAGGGTGATTTGGACAAAGATGGCTACTTGAACTATTCAGAATTCGTCGCGATATCTGTTCACTTAAGGAAAATTGAAAATGATGATCATCTTAAAGACGCTTTTGAATTTTTTGATATAAATAAAAACGGGTACATAGAGGTTGAAGAGCTTAGAGAAACTTTAGCTAGTGAAATTGAATCTGATAGTGAAGAAGTCATTGCCGCCATTATTCGTGATGTCGACACCGACAAGGTTTGTTAGATTTATTTATTATTAATGGCATAACCGCATAAGGGTCGCGTTCTTGGTTATTTTAACGTGTTTAATTTGAAAATTTGATGAATTGCAGGATGGAAAGATTAGTTACGAGGAGTTTGAGGCGATGATGAAGGCGGGAACCGATTGGAGGAAGGCTTCTCGACAATATTCGAGAGAACGATACAATAATCTGAGTTTGAAGTTGTTCAAAGATGGTTCATTGAATTTAGCGGATGACGGACCGTAGATACGGGTTTCTTTTGGAATGAATCAAGATTTAATTTGTTAATATGAGAAGTTACAATATTTGTGATTTGAGATGTGTGTGAAAATTCGCCTAAAATGGGTGTGGTTTTCTTTTAGGATATGAGATCTTTTGTTGTGAGTTTTTTTTTTTTTGGTGATTGTAATGTATTCAAATGGTTTGTTTGGTAGATGGAATCATGGGAAATGATGGGTTCCCAATCATACACAGAATCTTTTTATATAAAAAATGCACCCCATTTGATAGTTGTATTATTCTTAGACCATTGATTATAGTTATAGATTTATAGAGATTTATAGACTGAGTTACTTTATGTTTAAGCGATTTGTCATTGAGGAAATTGGTGGGATCAAACTAAATTTAACTCTACATATTCTATTTCGTACACACAAGAATCGTGAAGATTTTCTATATTTAAAAAATCTCTATCAAAAAACTTGAAATTTTATAAATGAATATTTGAATAGAAAATGAGATATAGCTACAGTTTTACACTCCGAATAAGCATGATTTGTATACGTGAGTAAATCCAACAAACCCAATACATAACATGTGTTACTTGGTTGAATTTGAATATCTGATATGAATAGACATGTTTTTTATGTCCCTTAAAACAAAATAAGAAATCCGGCTATGGATAGGAAGTAACCAAACCAAAAATCCGAATAAGTTACTTCGGCTAACAATATAATGATTTTTTTAAACATTTAATTAAAGCTACTAATTACATTAAGTACTCATTCATTCATATTGAATTCTGATATAGAAAATTACAAACGTCTAAATCAAGAAATATAATTTTATATCTATAAAAATAAATATACGACAGAGCCTTGAATATGCATGCATGACTCGATCAAGCAATAAAAAAGAAGGTAAAATTCGATTTAGAATTATGTTGGTAAAGTATCATCATCATTTAAATGTTGTTGTTACTCTTGCTTTTGGATCTAATTATGTCGTCAAATAAGAGTATTGGCTAATCAACACAATGGTTACTAATTGCTATTTTACAAATTTTAATTCATGATTAGATAAGAAACGAAGAGAAGCAACGTTTGACACATGATGAATGATGATGATCATGCACTTACAAACAAATTCTAAATAGAATTTACCCTCCTCTATTTTGTTACTTGATAGAGTTGTGCATCCATATTATGATATTAACGGTGATGATAAACATACGTCAATTCTTTTTTGTGTAGGGGAAGGGATTATTATATATATTCAATGTAACTATAAGCTCCTAAAATTACTCATTAAATAATTGTTCTAGATCATTACTCATTAATTAATTGTTCGATCTATCTTTTATAAAATAAGATAAAACTAAGTTATAACTTATAAGTTTAGGATAAGTGTTGAAGGTATCATAATAACCATAACTTATCAATAATATTATCTTGTAACCTTTAGTTGTATGTTTAATTAAATTGTAAATTAGTTGAAAGAAATAGTTTGAGATCTTTAAACGATATAAAAGTTATGCATAATATCAAGTCGTTGAATTCGGTAAGCTTGTTATATAATTAGTTTTCATTTTCTTAATAAGAAAGGATAATTCATATAATGACAATAAAAGCATTATATTTTAGAAGATATTAATTATAGAAAGAATTATTTGGAAGATAACGCAACTCAAGTTTTCTTAAACAAGATGCTTTAAGTGCATCGTAGCTTATGCATTTTATGTTTTAATTGTATATGATCTTTTGCATATTTGTAAGGGCATACCGAATATATATGAATTTCTCCTAAAATGCTTCCAATTCACACTTTTAGCAGTAGTACTAGTGCATATTACATGTCAAAGTATAGAGAGAGTTTATTGGATTCATGTACCTTCTTACTTTTTCAGTTTCACAATTTGTCATTTTTACATCATTTTATAAATATATAGATGTGGGAAAAATATTTACGTTAAAATTAGTAAACTCAAATTTGTGCTAAAAATCTCATAACCAAATGTTAAAAGAATCTATAAGATTGATTTTTATAAAAAATAAATAAATAAATAAACCTCTCCTACTCATTAATGGGCGCACGTTTATAATAAGCTCATCATAAGCATGATTTTGAACATTAAACACCCACGTATTATGATATCCATATGAACTATTTAACAAAAAATAATGTACTAAGTCATTAAAAGGTATGGCTAATTATAAATTACTTATTAAGAGTCTACATAAACTATTAGGGTTAGCATCAACTAAATAGGGAGCTTATTCTAAAAGGGCTAGAAGAGATTTTAAAAAAAATCATAAACCGACTCAAACGAACTCCGATTGAACTCATTTTAGCGGCGTTGGAACCGTCT
>WOUH02000031.1:350714-364700 GCA_009936405.2 Stevia rebaudiana | reverse complement strand
TTATATATGAAATGCTCACCAACTACTTTTGTAGTTGATACTTTTATTTTACATGTGTAACAGGTTAAGTGAAGATTCTGTGATGAAAATCTAGGATGCATGGACCTAGATTAAATAAACTGGATTTTATTTTATTTAAGTTGTTTATTTCAAAACAATTACATTTGGAATATCGTTTGTTCGTTTGAATGAAATTAAATTTAATATTGTTTGCATGATAATATTTGGTAATACTTAGTAGCACGTGTGATGAACAATCGTATCACGCTTCGACGATTCCGCCGTCGGTTGGGGCGTGACAATTATTTCATAATTTTTATTTATATAACTATTACAATTAAAAAATGCTCCACTACATACGTATAAGCGTCATCAATAAATAATTACGTTGTTTTTATTGTATAATTTATAACATTTAGGATTCCAAACAATATAATTAAGTTAATATGTCAAAAGAATCCACATGGACTTAGATTGCGGTGGTGGTTGGTCTTGATTTGAGTTACGCTATGCTGACGATGATGGTGGAGTTACCCTGGTGGAGGTGCCGTGTGGTGGGGATGGTGGTGTTGGTGAACGTATTCGAAAAAAGGGAAGAATGGTGGAATGTCTATTTGCCCCTACTTGCAAACTCCAACGCTAATAACGTAACGGTAAATGCTAACGACGTTAGTCGGAGGGACTGAATTTGAAATTAGTATCCACATGGACTCGGATTGCAAATATTTTGCAGTAGGGACACATATTGCATTTTTAAGTAAAGGACAAAGACAAAAATTGCAGTTTATATCTATAAATATTATGATAAGATAACACTTCAATATTAAACAATCTTATTTAATTTAATAAAGACTTCCTTAGGGTTAAAACAGAATTAAATGTTTTCGAACTTT
Organism: Stevia rebaudiana; assembly: GCA_009936405.2. Taxonomy (NCBI): domain Eukaryota; kingdom Viridiplantae; phylum Streptophyta; class Magnoliopsida; order Asterales; family Asteraceae; genus Stevia; species Stevia rebaudiana. The sequence continues at coordinate 363,807 of WOUH02000031.1, read as the reverse complement.
TGTATTTAAGAGAAATTAAAATTTAATAAAATTAGTGTTATGGAATGAAATATTCATAAAACTACGATCTCAAGGTTTTTATGTCACATGATTCCCTTTTAAACCAAAAAGGTTAAACATACCAAATCTGAGGGTCAAAAGGTAAAAAAACGTAGTTTACTCTAGTTTTCAAATAGTTAGGCTAAAACTTAAAAGAGTATCAGGGAAGGCTGTTTAAATAGTCATGAAGAGAGTGGGAAAAATGGGTAACTAACTAGACAAGTTGCAACTTTCAAACCGTGTATTGATCTTCCGATCCAGTTTTTCTCTTAATAGTAAATGCTTCATAATAAGTCAAACATTAACCCTTAATCAAATCTTAAGCAATGATGAAATAAATTATAGTTAAGTGAGTTAAATGTTGAAAGAATGAGAGATATATCAAAGAAGGAGGAGTGATTGAGGCTCTCAAATATGTGAGGTCTCAGGTTCATGTCTCGTCAAAAACGTAGAACTCTAGGTTTGATCGAGCTAGGAGAGTTTTCCTTAGGATTATTATCCTGAAATGGCTAGCAATTCAATTAATGAGTTAAAAAGGTAAGAGATTTTGTCTTACGAGTGGATCTAGGTAGTTGGTAGTAGGTTCATTGGAACCCATCGCGTTTCGAAATGTTTATAGAAGTTATATTTTTTGAAGGGCTTAAAAATTGGAGTAAACCCATAAAGATTATAAAAATTGTAGGAGTGAATCCATATATAAATCTTTATGTAGCTTATTGGTAAAGCACTTGGTGGAGGGTTTTGGTGCGTAAAGTTAAAGAAAGATCTTGGCCAAATACTTCTTGGGGGATTATTAGTTTCGGTGTAGTAACTTTTTCAAGTATTTTTTAATTAATCATTTGAGCACAAAAACTAAGATTTGGTTCAAGGTGAAATATTAACTAATAATTTAGGTTTTACAATTAGTAGAATCCTAACACCTTACTCCAAATATGAAATGAGAACCATCCATATTAGCTCAATATGCAAACCAAATTAGCCAAATGTCAATTCATCCCATACAGATTTTTATAGACATTGAAGAAATACATGATTAATACGAATGACTGAACGAATCAAACACATTTTGGGATTCCTTTTTGGTATTTGACTTGAGGTGGATATTCAAAAATTTGTTACTTAAGGAAACACTTGGCAAATCTATCATTTGATACGCATGCAAATCGATAAACTCTATTATGCTTGATCTAATCCAAGATCAACATACATTCGGAATTATTATTTTTCCTTCTACTTTTATAAAAAATAAATCTCATACCATACCTTCAGCTTTCAAAATTATGTCTTCCATTCTGTTGGTTGATATCAACAATAATTCATAATGCAGCAAAACTTGAATTTATACAACTTCCAAAAATAATATGCACCGTTGAAATGTTTTTTTCATTTGTTTAACATGAGTACTCCATGTGACCCATTTTCTTTATTTTTTTTTTTGCAAAAGCGCAAATCATTTTTTGCTAAACACGATGACCTGACCCGACTGATCCAGGTTTACGACCCGAATATTCTAACATTTGGTATGTGAGAGATCGGACTATTAAGAAAAGTGAACCCACTGGAAAATAAAATTTGAATCGTCACTGGTCTTAGACGTCTCAAACTTGGTCAATTGATGCATTTGAACATAAAATCAACGCTAACTTTGATATTAATAAAAAGCCAAATTTTCATTTTTATCTATTTTCGATTGAAATTGAATGGGGAAAGTTATATTATATAGAATAAAAACCTATAATATATATAAATACAAAGAAAAAAGACGAAGATTGACCCAAATTATAAAAAGTCCTTTTTTATTTATAAAGAACTATATAAAGCAAATATTACTAAATAAAAAAAGAGCAATAAGGTCCTCTTGATAAAACAAGATGGAAGCTATTGCTCATTTTATAGTTATAAAAGTCATATACAATTAGACCAAAGTCTTATCTATTTGTAGATGGAGCTTCAATAGCAGTTAGGTCTAGAGGTAAATTATAAGCATTACATTCATATATAACTTCCATACCAAGGTTAGCACGGTTAATGATATCAGTCCAAGTGTTAACTACACGGCCTCGACCAAAATAACCATGAGCGGTTACGATATTATAAGTTTCTTCTTCTTGACCAAATATGTAACCTTCATTAGGATATTCATTTTCTGTGGTTTCCATGATCAAACTAGAGGTTACCCAGGAACCAAGCAGAGCACTAAATAGGGAGCCGCCGAATACACCAGCTACGCCTAGCATGTGAAATGGGTGAAACTTGTTTAACTCAAACCCAAACTTTTTTATTCGTGTTGTATCATGTCGTGTTGTGAAGTTTGAGTCAAAAGTTGTTTAACCATAATTTGTATATAAAGGTAACTTTGTAAAATAGTAACCAAGTTTAAAGAGTGTTTTAATTAGGTTACTCAAGTTTAAAAAGTGTTTCATTAGATTACTTAGCTTTCACGTTTTATTTAAAATAGTGGTTATAACATGATTTTACGTGATTCTTTTTATTTCAATTAGAATTTTTTTGTGTCTGTTTTTATGCTAATATGGAGCTGTGACGTGAATATTAGTTTGTTTTTCCTATTTTTTAATAGAACTAACTAGTTTTTTTTTATATTTTAATATAATTACATATATCACAAATTTTGACTCACATCTTATCTTTCATTATTTTTTGAAATAAACAAAATCCGATGATGACCCGATTTGAAGATATAGTGACCAATTTGAGTAAAAAATACACTAGTAACCTAATTAGAAAACTTTTGAAACTTGATTACGTACTATCTTGTGATATTTTACGTTTATAATATTTCAAAAATTACACAAAAGATTAATTAATGACTGGCATTTATGAATTGCTCTTTTCAACCTGTTAATTAACTTGCCTTACGTACTTATCCACTTTATGCTTTTATTATTCTAAAGTACAAACTAAACAACTTTAGGTACATTTTAATAATTCAAATTACTCATTTAGAGTTATCAAGAAAACAACACTTGAAGCTTTTCAGTTGTACACACAAACCATATATCAATAACAAACAACAAAACACCCCAACGACCCGTCCCACCGCTACCACCTTTTGTTCTATAAATTCAAAACTACATCATTCTCATAGTACTCATATATTCCAATAAATTTTCAAACTTAATTATCATTCAAATGGCTCCACAAAGATACATCACATTCCTCTCTCTCGTCATAGTCCTCATCGTTTTCATTATCGCATGTTACACTTTTAGTTACCATGAAGATGTTGGTGACTACAAATCCAGTTTCAAAAGAGCGTATACTAGGTATATGGAATCTGTTAAATATGACATGTTTGAAGAGTTGGAGGTGTTTGATAGTCCTTTAGCTCTAGCTTCTACTAAAACATTTGATGTCGATTCCTATGGAGCTAAAGGTGATGGCAAAAAAGATGACACAAAGGTACACATGTATACGATGTTTTCCAACTTGGTTATAAAATGAAAATTGCAACCTTTGATTTGCATACAATATCTCTGTTAAGTTGGATAAGTGGCTATTGCTCATTATCGATCGTTATACACTACATTATTGGGTAATTTTCAATTATATCATTGTTATTCAAAATAAATTATTCAATTTATATCAACCAAATTATATCTTTTCAATCAAATTGCCCTAAAAAATTTTCAATCAAATTACCCCATTGACCCAATTCATTGTTTGTTTATCATAATATTTTTACCTATACATCATTCATGGATCGATCGTTGTTCAAATAAAAAATAAATAAATATTTGGAAACAACCGATAATACTTTTTAACCCACCCTTTAGTCATATTCAATCGATCTCATACTATATCTCCTTCGGCTCACTGATCGTATATTTGATTATTTTCCTCCGTCTTTAAACGTTTCATAATCAAAGACCACTTAAAAAAAATACTCTCTTTGTAAATATTTAATGATTCTCATGTACTCTTTATTCAAAAAAAGTATCAATGAGAATAAAATCAAACTACTTATTTAATCAACTTATCATTCACCATCTAAGCTCCTCTTTAAGCTTGTGTATACGATAAACTCTTGGAAACCCATACCATAAACTTTTGCTGTGATCATGTCACTAGTTATGTGTGTACAAACAGTGCGCGCGCATGCATGTTTATCTGTTTATATATATATATATATAAACATAGGTAGTGTGTATTATGTAAATCACTCTTTAGAGTGTGAATCAATTAATTAAATTTGAATCACATGTGTTAATTAATTATTAACACATATGTGGCTGATATTAAAATATTCATGTTTAATATCAGCCACACATGTGTTAATAATTAAATAACACATGTGGTCAAGATTTAGTTAATTGGTTCACACGATAAAAGCTTGTTCACATAATACACATCCCCTATACACACACACACACACATATATATATATATATATATATATATATTTATAAATGCATTATTAAGTGTAGGCATTCAAGAAAGCATGGAAGGAAGCATGTTCCTCTAATACAGAAGCAGTTTTTCGTGTTGCCAAGAATAAAAAGTATCTTGTAGCCCCAATTAGGTTTGAAGGTCCTTGCAAAGCTTCAATAACCATGCAGGTCAGCCAAAAAAAAAAATCAATTAACTAAAATATTTCTGTAGGAAATCATGTGCTATTTAATTTCGTATAGCCAAAGTTTCAATAGTAGTGACCCCAAATGCTATATCTAAAAACTTTATGTTTTCTTTAGCACATATAATTAATTCATTAACACTTATAAGGTCATATGATCATAATCATCTATCTTACAAATTACAATCAAAGTCACTTCTTTTCTTTATATTACTAAGTTTTCCTCCTTTTAAGTTGTAGCATATATTTTCACTGTTATATTAATTATAAAAAAAGGGTGTTGCAAATTTTAATACTCAAAATACCTTTAGATTTAAGAGCTAGCGTTTAGTAGTTAGTTGTTAAGCGATCAGTAAGTATTGATCACTAGTGTGGTATATAATTAGTTGAGGCTTACACAAATATTGTTTATTGCATATATATAGTATCTCGATTTCAAAAACAATAACATGATGAATATTTGCAGATTTCAGGAACGATTCTTGCTTCTACACAAGAATCGAAATATAAGAAAGATAAAACGCATTGGCTTAGAGTGGATGAAGTCGAGAATCTGGTGATCAAAGGAGGAGGAGTAATCGACGGCAATGGAGACAATTGGTGGAGTAAATCCTGCAAAGTCGACAAGAAGCGCGTAAGTAATCAATTGTTAAACTTTTTACATCCAAATCCAAAAATTGATTTTCAAGTGATCACTTGAGGGAATTAGATAATGATCACCACAATATATAAAAAGAAAATTCTGAAATAATGTCCTTTTTGACAAACTTTTTCGACATTGTTCTGTGGTGTCCCTTAAAATTCTACATATATGATCTTGACAACCCTTGAAACGAAATTCATGCTTCGCCACTGGTCGGACTCGGACAATTGTGCTTGTTGTCAAAGGACCGTAATTCATGTTGGGAGAGGGGCATTAAGGACTATTCAAAATATTTTCGAAGACGACCAGAACATTCTTGTTGGAATTGAAGGACGTACGTCGGCGACCATAGTGATAAATATTTTGAGCCTTTGACTTTTTCAATGGACATCATGAGAAAAAGTTTGTTAAAACTAACATTTTCATAATTTTCCTACATAGAAAATAATACAAGAAAATTTTGAGAATGAAAAACCCTTTGTGTGGTTAGATAATAAGGATTGGGTCAATGTAGTCAAAGCTGTTTGTCAATTTAATCCAGTAATTTGATTAAGTAGACTTGTGTAAGGTTGTCGAAAGTTACTTCAAGTAAAACCCAAGTTTTCAATTTCTAAATCATAAACTAACACGTTAATGTTACAAACAGATTTACACAAACTGGGCTCAAGTATGTACCGTTTGTATCCTCAACTTATAAATCAGAAATTTATTCACAAATTGGGCTGATAAGATATGAATAAGAGGCTCACTTATTTTTTTATGTATAGATTAAACACCCTACTTTTTATTCTATTTCTACTTTACACTTTTGTGCTATTTTGTGACTTTTATCAGCACTCTAATGCATGTCTATTAATTAACTTTATTTTTATTTTGTGGGGATAAACAACTATATGCAGCCATGCAAGGATGCACCAACGGTAAGTTCAATATCCATTTCATCATTTGTGTATGTCAATTATTTAATTTTTCAATAATCATAAGCTATCTTAATTAAACTAATCATCATGTTTACATAGTTGCAAAGAATACATTATGTGTAAGAAGAAGCTGTATTTTTTAATATGAAAACTAAAGAACATAACACCTTCCCATTTGTTTATGCGTTTATAACTTATAACTCGTTCCCATAAAACGATTTTGTGTTGCCAATGACAGGCTTTAACGCTCTACAAATGCACATCTGTGACGATGAATAACCTGAAAATTCAAAACGGACAACAAATACATGTTTCTTTCGACCATTGTGAGAACGTTCAAGTCTCCAAGATTCAAGTGACAGCACCCGAAGATAGCCCTAACACGGATGGAATTCATGTCACACACACTCAAGATATCACAATAACCGACTCCGTTGTAGGAACAGGTTCTTTCTTTTCTGTCACACACCTTTAAACTTGCATTGGATACATTCAAACATTATTATTTTGTCATTATTTGACATATTTCGTTATACCAATGAAGGCGATGATTGTATTTCTATTGTGAGTGGATCAAAAGGTGTTCAAGCTACTGCTATAACATGCGGACCTGGTCATGGGATTAGGTATATATATATACATGCATGTCACATGTTTTCTCTCAAACACCATAGATATATATATACACAAATACCAAACTGGTGATGATGGAATAAATAGGTGATAAAACTAACTCGTTGATAACAACAATCATACCTAGTAAAGCTCACTCGTAACATGACTATTTGTCACATTTTATACGAAGCCCTTCATAGTTTCATTTATCTTTTTCAATTTCACCAAAACGAACGACATCATTTCTCTTTTCTATATCAATATGATCATAATAATACTATGATTGATTGTCCATTCAGTATTGGGAGCCTTGGGTCTGACAACTCGGAAGCTCATGTTTCGGATGTAACAGTTGACGGGGCTAAACTTACTGGAACAACAAATGGTGTTAGAATCAAGACTTGGCAGGTAAATTAGTTAGGATGTTGGTTGAGAATTTATCTGAATACATTCACATATTAATATTACCTTAGTAACTAATTAAGTCATCAAACTAGTAATCAGTTCACGGATGTAATACATTGTCCGTAAAAATTTCCACATATAACAATGTAACACGTTAGATTTAGATATTAATACTTTCTATTGAGTATTGTTTTGAAATGTCACAATGTTATATTTTCTCAAGTTTTTCTTACAGAAAGAAAACTATAGTTTAAGGATATCACTAACATGTTTATTTTTGTTGTGTTGATATATCAGGGAGGTTCAGGAAATGCAAGCAATATTATCTTTCAAAATATCGTCATGAATAATGTGAAGAACCCCATCATTATAGATCAAAGTTACTGTGATCAAGACGAAGCGTGCAAAGAACAGGTCATAATATCAAACTTACCATATGTTAAAGATGATAAAGTTATTTCAACGCGTGTCATAAATCCTTTTTCTTTAAAATGCTTCGTTACGTTTTTAACATGGAAATGAAATGATTTTACAGGATGACGCTGTCGAAATAATAAACGTGACTTACCAAAATATCACAGGAACTAGTGCCGAAGAAGACGCGATAATATTTAATTGCAGCGAAAGTCATCCGTGTCAAGGAATTGTGTTGAAAGATGTAAATTTGACTCAAGTCAACGGCGATGATGCTAACGCAATTTGCAATAATGTCGAGTTGACTTACAACAACACGGTTATCCCTCGATGCCCCCAAAAGACAATGATCAAGACGAACTAGTGCGTTGTGTTCGACACATAAAGTTCTTGTAGATTAATAATTTGTATATGTTATACAATAAAGAATTGAATGTGATAGCCGATAGGTATTGTTATGTATATGATATTGCAGGAATAATGATATATACATGGTATGAAATAATGAAATATGTATAGTATCGATATACTAGAGAAGGAAAAATATGTATGTATGTATGTATGTATGTAACATATTATTGCATATTATTTAAAAAATCTATACAAAAATTACGTTAAACATGTTTATATGGCTAATTATTCAAACCAAATTAAGCTTTAATGATATTTTGTTCAAACATCTTTTAGCATGTAGTAGGTTTACAATGATCAAAATAGTGGGTCACATATTATGAAAAATGTATAGTACCCGTATTCGTACCGCGTATCGGAGTGTACCGTGATCCATATGACTATGTGCTAGACAACACGCTGGCAACGACACCAAAACGCGGTACCCCCACTTCTTCCACGAGCCACCGCAATTTCTTCATCGATATAAAACCATATGAAAAATGGATTCTTCGTGTTCGGTTCACTTTCATCATCTCCTCCTCCTTTAATGTTTATCTCAAATGGGCTAAACGGTCCGATTTTTATCCGAATTAACTCAAACACGAACGCAAGTATTCTCTTTTTCCACGAAAACCGACCTTCAAATGTCAGACACCCAAGAGGTCCCAAGTAGACACCGTTCTCTATCCTCCTCGCCTAAAATTTAATTAAAACCGTTTCAAAATAATTTAACATCTGGTAATCTCAGTCTCATACCCGATTATAAAACAGCTGCCCGTTATTATTAAACATTTAAATTTTAAACCATGTTATTATGGAAATTGAGGATGCTTACAGCTGCATCAAATCTTTGAACTGCAGTAATCGGAAAGTATTTACCGCTTTTCAATCCTTTCTGTAGAATAATAAAAAACAGATTGTGATTATTATAAGTAATGAACATTTGAACAACAGCTAACAGATGAGTTTCAAAGAAAGAATCATAAATCATTAATGGTTAATTAACCTCTGCAGTAAATACAAGCATCCATGTTCTTCCTGGAGATTCTGATCCACCAAGAGTCTCACAAAACTTTGAAGGATCAAGTTTCGCTTTCTCGAGTATTTTGAAGGTGGTTAGAATCTCGGAGGATGGAATCTTTTTAGTCTTTGCAGCTTCTTTAAGAAGTTTTACACTCTCTTCAACTTCCTGAACATAAATTGACATCTTTTTTTATACATTCTATCAAATTTAGAGGAGTTGGTTCATAACCCATCTCCAATTTCAAATTTTTAGTGAGGATTTTCATCAAACATCATGTGGGCATGTAACGATTGGTCAAAACAAGCAATAATTAAACTAATGTGACGGGAATCCCTAACCGGAATGTGCTATACTGTTATCTTCTTCCGATTTTGACTGTCGAATCGAACCAAAAGATCGAATTGACCTCAATGATTAGTTGATTACCGCTACAAACCCTTGATCTTAGTGAAATTTAGAAAGGAGGTGGCTGCATACCTTATTCGGTGTTGATTGCACTTCATCTTCTTCTTGAACAGCAACAGTTACAGGGTTGTTCTGGTCTTTTTCATCACTGAAAGCTTTGATCTTTGTTGCAGATGATCTAAAAATGGTGGATTGTGGTGGTTTGAAGTTGCAATGGAGGGTGCGATTTGGGGGTCTGAGAAGAATTTGAGGTGAGTTAGAAATCACCAAACATGCGTATGGGTTTGCGAGGGAAAACATAGAGGAATTTGGTGGTATTGATTTGGTGGGATTTTGGTAAGCAAGAAACACTCATTATCGAGCAACTACGTTCATGACCAACCAATTAATCCTCATCCATTTTCTAGTACTTTTTCTTTAGAATAGTAGTTTTTCTTTTGGATTACATATTTGGTCCTTGTATTTTGGGTTGGCTTTCCATATTGGTTACAATGAGTTTACTACTCATAGATTATTATTTTAAACACTTGTATTCAATAAACTGGAGTGTAGGAATAAATCGTGACGGATAAGGATGTTCATGATCTGTTTCGAAGAGTTTTGATTCGAATTCTTGATTGTACATTTAACTACGGTTTTAAAAAACGACACATCGAACTGGTCAAGTTAGGTTGGGTGAGTGGGTCAGACCGAGTAATTTGCCACTTTTGATATAAAGTTTACTGCAATCGAGTTTCATTCAAAATAGCTTTTCTTATGTATTACGACACCAAAATGTACGTTATTATAAATACATCTTTGTTTTTTTATAAAACTCACACCACGTATTTATTTGTTGTTATAATTTATACTTCAAGAGTTCAAGAGCTGAACAACTTGTTTAGACATATGTTAGAATGTTTGACATGTATCTTGTCAGTTGTCAAGTCAAACATAGGTAATAAACTAACATGTAATAAGGTGTCATGATCATAAGAAGAATAATCTGAGCAATGGTGTATTTACATGAAGTAGTTTAGATGTACAATTTCGTTGTTCCGAAAGAATAAGAATAACCGTTACACTTTGTGTTGGTAAACCACTATGATCCAAAGTTTGGAACAAATGACTATCAGATCATGCAATGTTTGGACGTATGTGATCACGGGCCGATTGATACCTACTAAGGGGCTGTTTGGTAACATCTGAATCATTAAGTGCTGAACCATTAAGATATCTGAATGGCTAAGAGGCTCTGAACCAGTAAGTGCTGAACCATTCAGACTCTTATTTTTACTGAACGATTCAGATGGTTATTCAGATGTTGTGACCGATTCAGAGGTTTGATTTTTATATCCCACCAAACGGTCTGAATCTGAACGATTCAGACCTTCTCCATTCAGACCCCATTAAGAGGTAAACAAACACAATATAACATCTGAATGCAGTGCATATACATACAGTGACATCAAATTATTTTCTTTTCTTTTTTTCATTAGAATAACCTTTTCTTGGCTGTCATCTTTTCTTTTCCTTCCTGTGATCTCGTATATATGCTTTGATACCTAATTTTCCTTCTGATATTATCTCTTACTTTTATTTATAATTGATAAAAAAAATCAGGAAAAAGATGATATGTTCAATAATGTTCAGAACATTCTAAAACCACTACTATTTAGAGTTAACTTGGTCGCGGGTTGGGTTTAAATGTTCCCCTAAACGTTGGTGTACCGTGTACGTTATAATTTAAGTAGAGCATTACATAGGGTTGTTCACGAGCCGAACCGAGCTGAGTCTGCCCTGGCTCTAACTCGGCTCTGACTATAAATCGAGCTGGCTCGGCTCGAATTACAATCCGAGCCTAATATGTGAGCTCTAACTCGGCCTGGTTTTAATGGCTGGCTCGTTTTGGCTCTGTTTAAAAAAAGAAATTTAGTATGTCTGCAAATTTTGAGTTTAACATTCTTCATATTAATATCTCACAAAACAAGTCCATGGAAGGGATACAAAACAAGTCATAACGTTTAACAAAACCATAAATATTTTCGATATTCAAAATATCAAACTCAGTGTTCTCTAAACTTGCATAAATTGGCTCTTCCAAATACACTTCAAGTTTTGTTTTTTCTTGCTTTTCACATGTCTAGATTTGAGATATGCAATTAGATATACGACTAAATTGAGATTTAGGGTTTTAAAAAGCTTATATGATAATAAAAATATTTATTTATAAGGGCTTCAAACTTGGTTAATGGTTAATAGTTAATGGATATCTAAATCTATTTATAATAATATAAAAATTAGAAATATATTAATTTAAACGAGCCGAGCTATGAGCCGAACCTACGAGCCGAGCTACGAGCAAGCTACGAACCGAGCCTACTTTGGCTCCAACTAGGTTCGGTTACAAAACGAACCGAGCCGGCTCGGTTAAAAACGAGCTTTATTCGAGTCGAGCCTTTTCCGAGCGAGCTTCGAGCGACCTCCGATCTACGAGCTTTTTGGATAGCCATATTACACATAAAAGAAAATAGGGTTAATTACATTTAAGGGTTTTTATGGGTAAAGTAAAATCTAATAAATCCAACGGTAACTAGTTAGGACGTTTGTTTTCTAATTTTTTAACAAGTTTAAGCATTTACGTTAATTGTTATTAATTTTTTTTGTTAAACTAGAGTAATTAAATTTATTTTAACAAAATACATTCGGTTTGGTTTGTTTTGTTTTTGTTTTAGAAAATAAGGAACAGAACCAAATCGTAAATGTCAGCTTCATATTTTTTTGTTTGGATATTTCAATTTGCGTTTTTTTATCAATTTAATTTCAGTTCGGTTAATTTGACTTTTTTTTATCACCTCTTTAATAGTCTATCTTAAATAATGAATAAGGGACACTCACTTTTTTGAAAGGGTAAGGCTATTCGTACCCCCGTCCTTACTTGTCATATCTCATTCCTTAGAAATTAAATTAAAACTTATCATATTTTACCGCTTGATTTTTTTAAACAACCTTTATTAGAAAAAAGTTAAAAAAAAAAACAACTTTTATTAAAAACCTATTAAAAATGTACATGTCATAAAAGAACATTTATGAAAACGATAAAAAATATTTTTTTTTAAATTAATGAACTTTTCCTTTTTAATCTTTTTGAATGAAGTTTCTACAAAAAAACGTGTTCAAGTGTTCCTCAAAAAGTTTTTTTAAAAACATTTTTCAGTTGAAAACAATTTTTTTAAAGGTTAAGAATACATTCTTTAGTTAAAACGTTTTTTGTTAAGACAAAAAAAAATTAATTTTAAACAATGGGAATCTTCAGATTAAAAAACGTTCTTATAAAAAATATTTGATTAACTTTCAAATCGAAAACTTTAAAGAGTGTAATAATGTTTTTTTTTCTTAAAATAGTTATACAACGTTTTCATTAAAATATAATTTTAAAAAATGAATATAAATAAAATTTTGACTTATCAACTCATTAATAATAATAAAAAACTAAATTTGGAAAAAAAGAAAAAAAACGTCTAGTTTTGTAACAATCTTAAAATTTAAAGGTTAAGATAAATATAAATAAAAACTTTAAGGGGGGTGTGTCACACCCTGGCCGGCGGCGGAAACACCGGCCGTGACCTCAGTGATTGTTCAATAGCTCGATGGTTGACTATTAA
>WOUH02000031.1:266455-278830 GCA_009936405.2 Stevia rebaudiana | reverse complement strand
GGTGTGAAAACCCAATTTGGTAGAATGTGGGTACCTCGCATCGGTGGCTTTCAAACCAAGATTCTTGATGAGGCACACGTTATTCTATTCATCCAGGTGCAACAAAGATGTATCAAGATCTTAAGAAAGATTATTGGTGGCCTGGAATGAAGTTTAACGTAATACAGTACGTGAACCGATGTCTTACATGTGCACAAGTTAAAGCTGAACACCAGAAGCCATACGGTAAACTGCAACCTCTAGAGATTCCTGAATGAAAATGGGAACATATCACCATGGATTTCATTACTAAACTGCCCCGAACAGCTAGGAAAGATGATACCATCTGGGTGATAGTGGACAGATTGATAAAGAGTGATCACTTCCTTCCGATAAGTGAGGACTATACATCTGAGAGGTTAGCAGAATTATTTATAATGGAAATAGTGGTACGGTATGGAGTGCCGGTATCCATTGTGTCTGATAGAGACACAAGGTTTACGTCAAGGTTATGGAAATGGTTTAATGAGCAGATGGGAACGAAACTATTTATAAGCACAACATATCATCCTCAGACAGATGGACAGAGTGAAAGGACAATTCAAACGTTAGAGGACATGTTACGTGCTTGTATCATTGATTTTGAAGGTAGTTGGGACCAACACCTTTCGTTGGCAGAATTATCCTATAATAACAGTTATCATTTGAGTATAGGCATGCCGCCATACGGGATGTTATATGGGAGGAGATGTAGAACTCCAGTATGTTGGGGTGACGTTGGTCAGAAAGAATTAGGGAACCTAGAAGTGGTAAAGAGTACCACTGAACGACTAGAACAAATAAAGACTCATATGAAAGCAGCCAAGGATCGCCAGAAATCCTATGCTGATAAAAGAAGAAGACCTATTGAGTTCCAAGTCAGAGAATATGTAATGTTAAAGGTCTCACCATGGAAAGGAATAATAAGATTCAGGAAACGTAGATAGTTAAGTCCGAGGTTTATCGGACCCTTTAAAATATTGGCTCGAGTTAGAGAGGTAGCATATAGGTTGGAATTACCAGAAGAGTTATCTGGGATTCACCCGAAGTTTCATGTTTTGTATTTGAGAAAGTGTTTGGTTGATGAAACGTCACACGTACCCCTGAATGATATTGAAATTGATAATAGGCTCAATTATGTGGAAGAGCAAGTCGCTATCCTAGATCGTAAGGAGAAGCGATTAAGAAATAAGGTGATACCGATAGTAAAGGTCCAATGGAAGCATCGAAAAGGATCAGAAGCTAGATGGGAAGCGGAAGAAGAAATGATGAGACATTATCCTCAACTATTCTCGTAAAGGTTTGGGGACGAAACCTCTTTAAGGGCGAGCCCATGGAATTTGGGGTGTCACAATTTGTTCAACTAATATTCCGGATTGCATATAAAATTATTAGTAAACCTCAATTGATCTCTCGGTTTGCAAAAGAAAAAAGGTATTCTTGTTCTAATACTGATTATGAGTAATGTTCTAGTACAGAATTTGCTTTGGAATTTATAGTATTTCTTAGATTATACCAAGGTTGCAAAAGTCCGTAGACGCTTCTAGGTCGGTCGACTATGGAGTTTGGAGTACTCGGGAGTACTCGGACTACTCGGGGAGTATTTGGACATGGTAACTTACAAAAAACTATATTTTCCATAGATTATATATATGTAAAACATAATAAATTTACTAATATTTAACAAAATACATGTTAAAATCAATAATTACATCAAACTATTTCCAACTATAGTCATAGTAAACCAAAGGAATAGACACAATACAATACCACATACCTTAGACCTCTTAGGAGTGTTGCCTTTGACCGAATACTTGGACCATCTCGGAATAGCATAAAGTCGCATCGGAAAACCTCTTTGGAGCGAGTACTCGACGAGAACTCGGCCTTGGAGACCTAATTTTACAACCATGGAAAATACTAAATTTGTTTGGTTGTGTTTGTGATGGAATTATATTGTATGTTGGTGGCGGCGGGTAATAGCAACGGCAGCGGTAGCAGCCGATGTAGGAAGTGGTGACAGCCGGTGGCGGTGGCGGCGAGGGGCGATGGCAGCGGGTAATAACGATGGAAGCGACGACAGCATGTGGCAGGGGTGGTGGCGGCGGGGGGCCGTGGCAGAGGGCGGCAGATCGTGGCAGTAGGTGGCGGCGAACGGTTGCAGTTGATGCCGACAAAGACAGTAGGTGGCGGCATCAATGGCGGAAGCGGTTGGGGGCGGGTGGTAGCGGTGGTGGTAGTCAGTGCGACAGTGAGGCGGGTGGTAGTTGGTGCGGCAGTTGGGGGCGGTTGGTGGTGGTACATAAAACATTTTCACAAATTTTTTCAAAATCTTTTGAACCATGAAAAGATTTTGAATTTTGTCAATTGTAAGATTTGGTTGGAATAGATTTCAATTACAATTACTTCACATAGCCAACTAAATACAATAAAAGATAGAATTTAAATTCCAAATCTTTCAAATTCCTTTTAATTCGGTCTGATCAAATGATATTTCTTGATTTGTTTCGTTTATTTGGATAAGAAAAACATGGCTTTGGAAACATAAAGGGAAGGGTACCACTATTGGAGTACGAAAATGACCACCCTCCTCGACTTTGGGTGTCGTAGAGGACAGACAACCTTTTAGCTTCTTTGTATTTTCATTCTCTTCTCGTCTCATCTTTGTCTGTCTTTATTTATTTATGTTTTTAAATAAAGATTTTTTATATTCATTTTTTTTTTTTGTATAGGTATCCTCTGCAAAATGATTAGCTCAACTGTGTTTGTAAACTAAAACCATTTATAGTGTTTTTAAGAAGTAATTATAAAAAGCATTGTAAGAAGCTAGACATTCCAAAAACAATAGAGTTTTGAAGACACTATACTATATCCATTTAATTTCCCATTTGCTCTTTCTACTACTATACCACTAGATAGAAAAATGCACGATGTAGTCAAACGTCGTCTCCTTTTGAAGCACAAATGACACATCATTTTTATATGCACTAAAAAATGATCGACTTTGGGTTCCCTGCAGGTAGAAGACAGTATTCACCCAACGGTGCCCGTGTTTCCTCCCATCCTATTGTGAATTAACCATATATATATATATATATAGGTATCATCCCAACCTCCACATCATTCCACCATTCACTCTAGGTCACCTCCCCAATAAAAGTGCAATACACAAGACCTTATGGAATTATTTTAATCGTTCTAAGAAGTTTACCTTGTTTGTTTTCTAATTATTTGTCAAGTTACCATAGATCATTTATCTTCGTAAGACGAAAAGCTATCTTGTCAGTTTTATATATTTGTTTGGTTAATGGCTTAATGTCATGTAAATTTTTTAACTCAAACTAGGATGCTGTGCCTAACACGCACGTACTATTTCGTGTTTGTAGCCATTAATAGTTTTCTAAGAGTTGCCATCCGAATATGAAAACATATCTGGTACGTGAGCTTTATGCCTTTAATCCTTTAGAATGTTTCGGGTTTTGTCTAATAGCCCACGTAGAGTATGGGCCTTAACATTCGAAATAAGAATCAAAGGCCTGTTTGCTCTAATCCAATACCTGAGATGCACAAATCCTTTCTTTATAGGGTCGGCCCGGGTATTAATGGAACTAGTTATTGGTTAAATGGATCAAGACCACTTGCTTCAAAAGATGGTTCAACTATATACTGGTCGGTTTTTGGTGACTATAAAATAAACTACCCGGTACATGCTATAATATATTATTAACTAAAGATCAAGATTCAGTTTAAAGCATCAGAGTATAATCACGGACCGGAGATTTGGTGACGATATGATAGTTTGTATATATAATATAGGATAGGATTGGAGTATGAAAATGACGGACTAAAGTTGTAAATAAAATTAAAGACTACAATCTTAAAAAACGGACCACTATCACTGACTAAGTGATGAATCAATTTCAAAAATACGAACCACATACAGAACTCAGAAAACCATATGAATACTGCACTTATATTAAAGAAAATAAATGTTTCTATTTTTTAAAGTGATAGACATGTAAAAGCTAATTGATTTGAAACATATAAGTGGAACTGGATTTAAAAAGTCAACGAAGATTGGTTATTCCTCTTTTGACCTTACAGTTACAAATTCACCTAAGTCTCTAAATAAAGATTGGACCACTTTATATTAACCATTTATTTGTTTGATCATGGACTCGTAATCCTTTTTCCTTCTCACCAAAAAGTCTCTGAATTATAACCATATATATGCTGGTATTTTCAATCTCCTTATAAATAAGTCTATGTATCTCAATCAGCACATATCGGGAGTTAATTTGAAAATTGAAAATGAGCTTATAGTCACAAACAATCAAGATCAAGGAGATGGTGATTGGTGAAGTATTATGTTGGAATCAATAAATTAACCAACATGCTTTGCTCAAATCCAAAGGTGAAACCTACAACATGAAACTGTTGGAGATATTTCCAGATTGAGAAAAATGAGGTTTTTATAGTTCAACACAAACATTGTACGCATCAATTCTCAATGCTAAAAATAACTTTATTTATAAAAATTACATAAAGTCACCACCTAGTTAAGTATATAAGACTTATTTAGGTTTCAAAACAATAAAATTAAATAAAACAAATAATTATAACTTTTTTTAGGGAGTTTAAAAAAACCAGTCAGGAAAGCAATATGGACACATCTTTGCAGCACATGGTGCATAAACTCCTATCAAGTTATAATGAGGAAAGCTGATAATAATATAATAGAAATTTATATATAGCTCAATCACCAATACCTAATTAAATAACTTCTAGAATACCCCAAAATAATTTTTAAATATGACAACTAAATCACACATACACATCTAACTGGAAAAATCAATATATAGCATATCGAATTCCAAAATTAACAGGGAAAAAATTACACTGATTTATCTTGATCTACTATTTTAAAAGAGTTAATTCTCAAAAAAAAAACTATATATCAATGATTAACAGAGTTCTTCCCTGTAAATTCAGGTATTGTCATGATTCCTGGTGTGGATGCGATCACGAGCGTCTTGGAACTCATCAATTTTGAATCTTGTGTCACCTTTTGATAGATCTGTGAACTCTGACGCTTTATTTCTCACTTCAAATTCCATAAATTTAAAAAAAGAAAACGAAAACTAAACTGAGTTGTAAGATCAGAAACACGGATCCACGACGGGATACGGCGGCAGACACCGCCGGTGGCGGCGGACTGTAATAATAATACGGGAAGTAAGGCATGATTGGGTTGGGTGGTTGTGGGGTAGGGTAGTTATGGTTGTACGGCGCCGGTGGTGGTGGTGGTGGGTAGGTGTAGTAAGGACCTTTGGAAGTTGAAGGTGGTGGATAATAGTAGCCGCTGCCGCTTCCGCCGGAGCTTGGCGGAGTTGGCGGTGGAGGGGATGTGGGTTTGGGTGGCGACGGTGGTGGAGAGACGGTGGGTTGGTTGCATGGATTATCACAAGCGGCACACATTGTGCATTCGATTTGGTATTTGGAACCAACCCATGAGTTTGATTCAGCTGCAACTGCTAATGAGAGTTGATATGAAACTAGAATTATTATCAAAACGTTGACTTTTTGGTTGACCACCATTTTTACATAACAAGAACAAGTGTGTGTGTGTGTGAGAGAGAAGGGGAAGGAGCTGTATTTGCAAATTGCAAAGGATTATCGGACTTCTTATTTGGACGTTTTATACGTATTGCCATTCAAAAATCAAAATAATAAAATTATACGTAGTTAATTGTAATTTCATTAAGGCATAAAATTTGATTATTGTGATTTAGAAAAATAATATGAAAGATATGCAAGATAGTCAACATAACATAACGGTAAACTCAATAACTTTTATTTGTTTCCGTAAACGTCTTTCTTTTAGAAAGTCAAATACTAATTTTTAGTACCGTTAAACATATATACTCTATGACCTGCACATGAAATCATCACGATTAAAATTAAAATTATCCTCAAAACTTATAACATTTTGGTTAGAAAATACACCTTATTATTATCTTAAATAGGAAAATGATTAAAAGAAAAAACCGTACACTGTTTATTAGGCTAAAACAATTTTTTACATAATTAGATTATGAGTAAATTGCAATTTGCATTCTTTTGATATGGCGTTGCTATCACCTTGCTTCCTCATTGAGTCCATCTTGTGAGCTGCTTCTATATCACTTTTAATTTTGGTGAATTGCATCCATTAGGCTAACTACCGTCGAGGCGTTGTTAAGGAAAGAGGGTAAAATCATACTTTTGTGTCCTAGGAAGCACGGAAACGGCATTTACATCACCGAACCCGCTTCGGAAACACCATGGGGACGGAAACGCCGCCGAAACGCCTAGGGGACGTTTCCCGACCAGTTCCATTTCGCCGATTCTTGACGGGACGGTGGTAAGGAGTTTCGGAAACGTTTCCTAGTTAGTATCTAGGGTTTTAAGTTAAATAATATGTCTCGTTGAGTTGTTAAAGTGAGAAAATGGAGAGGAAATAAGGTTTTTGTCACTTTTCCGGCGAGACTGAAGATGAGTTGGGTAACTGGTGTGATAGAAGTGAGAGAAGCAAGTGATATTTAATTTTTCAATAACAAAATTTAATATTTTATATTGTATGGGTAATTGGGTATAGTAAACCTAGGGTTATAACTGCGCGCCTCTCTTCTGAACATGAATTGACAACTCAATTAATTTTTGAACTCTTTCAACTTTCTGTGTTTTTTAGTTTAATAAAAAAAGGCATGCGTTGAGTTTAAAAACGTAAGTTTAAATATCTATATTTCAAATTACATATTTAAAATTGTTGTTAAAAAAAACATATTTTATTTACACATCACTTATTTTGATCTATTTTAGAATTTGTTTAATATATATATATATATATTTATATATACATTTATATCTTTTTTTATTGCCGTACCTTTGTCGTACCCGTATCATGAATTTTTTATATTTGCCGTTTCTCGTACCGGTACCATACCCGTACCCCGCTCCCGTTCCCGTTTCGGTGCTACATAGCCCATGACCTTACAACAAAAAGTCACAAGACTACCATTTAAAAAATATGCCTTCTGAGTATTACAAAATTACATAATTTTTATACGATGTATAACCTAGTTCTAGTTTATTGTATATATAGTTATTGTTATACATCTTTGTATTTATAATAATATATTCTTTAAAAGGTAGCATGAAAGGACCGTTTTAGATTACATGTGATTCAAAGGGGGCTTACAGAAACATTAGAGGGAAAAGAAAAACATGGCTTTTATTTTAATGATAATAATAATAAACGCATGCATGACTTTGAAAAAGCAAAAGAACACTCCCTAGTTTCCCCTCCGTTTCCGGCAAAGCAACCGACACAATGCCTAACAAAGCATGGTTTAAGTTGCGTTAACCCGCGTGATAAATGCTATAATCATTGTTGGAAAATGTGTGAATGAGAGTTTAATGTGAGTTGTCCCACATTGGTAGGATGAACACTAAGAAGTTGGTTTATAATAATAAATCATATTGTATTGTTAATTATCTTATGATGTGTTTTACGAAAGCTTCTACCCGCGCGCAGGGGTCCAAAAAATGGGTTTCGGATAGAAAATTTTCTTGAATCAACGCGTCGCCCGCACGACCTAACAGATTTGAGAGTTTGGATTGGTGGAAGGAAGTTGTATTGCAATTAATTTGGATAGGTTTGGGTAAAAATATGGCCACAAAATTTGATTGAATTTAAGTAACAAAATCTGGTTGCCTTTGGGTTGTGCCACTCCACCTAATCTCGTACAGCTTTACCGGGTTTAATTTTATACAAAGCTTTGCAAACAATTTTTTTTTTCGAAGGCAAATCTATTATCTAGTCTTTAAAAACCTAAATTAAAAAGCTATTAAATGATATAAATTAAAAATACTATTACAAAAAGTTAACTAAATAAGATATAAATAACAAAAAGTACAACCCTCAATAAATTTCTCATCCAATCTACGTATAAAGTTATAAATTTTATAATTCGTTTGTAATGATTTCGTTAGTTATTCGTAAGAAAGAGCATTACTCACGATAATTTTCCGAAAAGTATCACCGACATATTATTGCTGGTAACTACCGTCTTCGACAGATTTTCAGAAAAAATCTATATCAAATGTGCTTAATAATTTATTAATAACTAGGTTATAAACTCGTGTATTATATGGATTTAAGTATATAGAAATTATGTAGTTTTATGATTTTTACATACAATAATATAAAAGCAAAGTTGTTTGTCAATATTTAATATAATATTAATGTATATAAATTTAGCATTTCGTACGCTTTATACATGAAAATCTGTTTGAAACCATTATCAACCAAACAAGTATCATGTTATGACTGCAATATTGATAAACTGTAACGGTGAAAACTTAATAATGTTTAATTATTGTTTTGAATGGTAACTCTTTAAGATGAAATGTAATATATTAGTATAATTTCTTCAACAAAAAGTAATATTATACATAGTTATTAAATATACATATTTTTAAAACAAGAAAAAAAGTCTTATTCTTGTTTTTGAAATAGGATTTCATCAACATGATCATTGTTAATATGCCTAATAAGATTGAATGCATTTGAACACATAAGGTTTTTATATGAAATAAAGGATTTAATTAAAATAAATTAGTTTAAAACTCATATAAAAATTGAAATTTAGATTACATATATTTGTATAATTTCAATCTTATGTAATTTTTTTTAAATTGATTCAATTTCATTTTTATGACATTTTTTAATATGGGTAGATTTGAATTAAGATAAAACTAACAAAAAAGGAGAAAAAAAAAAGAATTTATTTGTGAAGGAACTTAGGTCCTCCACCTCACAAGTAGATGAAGCTAAACCTCATAAACCTTTGTCTCAACTCCATGGATTTATGCAAATCTAAACATTTATAGAGAGAGAAACGTATTGATTTAGAGAGAGAAAGTATTTCAATGGCGAAAACAACCAACACCACCGCCACCATCCTCTATCCAGACGACTTCAAATGCCCTATTTCTCTCGAAATTATGTCGGAGCCCGTCATCATTTCTTCCGGCCACACTTTCGACCGCCGTTCTATCCAACGCTGGCTTGACGCCGGCCACCGTACCTGTCCGATCACCAAATTACCCCTCTCCGACTCACCATCTTTAATCCCCAATCATGCCCTTCGAAGCCTTATCTCCAATTACACCGCCCTCAATATACCCAAATCCAATCAAAATCAAGAAGACCCAGAAACCCTAATTTCGGATTTGACTTCCAAATCATCGTCGCCGGAGGTCAAGCTTGTTGCGATTGAACACCTCTGTCAGCTTTCAAAACGTGATTTTGAGCTGCGTAAACGGCTGACGGAGTCTGGAGCGGTGGCGGCTGTTTTGAACTGTGTTTCGAGGAAAGATTTCGTAAATTTGCAAGAGAAAGCTTTGAAATTGCTTCTGAATTTGAGTTTAGATGATGATAATAAGGTGGGTTTGGTGGCGGAGGGTGCAATTTGTAACGTAATCGCAGCTTTGTGCGGCGGCGAGTCTGCAGATTGTCGGGCGACGGCGGCTACGGTGCTGACGAGTCTTGCGGTGGTGGAAGTTAATAAAGCCACAATTGGGGCATACCCTTTTGCGATTAGAGGATTGATTACACTTCTGAGAGAAGGTGGTTCACGTGAAAGGAAAGAAGCTGCAACTGCTCTGTATGCACTCTGTTCTTTTCCGGATAACCGGAGACGCGCTGTCGAATGCGGGGCGGTTGAGATTCTGGTGAATTCCTTGAACTCGGGGCTCGAACGCGCTGTTGAAGTATTGGGTTTATTGGCAAAATGCAGAAGAGGGAGGGAAGAAATGGTGAGATTTGATGGTTTTGTAAAGATTTTAATTCATGTGATAAGTAATGGAAGCTCTAGAGGTGTTCAGTATGCACTTTTGACTTTGAATTCACTCTGTTCGAGTAGTGAAGTAATCTGTATGGAGGCATTAAAGGAAGGTGCATTTGAATTGTGTTTGAGGTTTATGGAAGATGATAACGAAAAGGTTCGAAGAAATGCTTCGAGTTTAATCAAGGTTTTCGGTGGCGCCACTTGATGCTACATCTGAATCCAGTTGCAGCGTAGTGTTAGAAGGTGATCCGGGTCAGTTGGGTTCAAAAATTTCTGTTATAAAAAAATGTTAAAAATTGAAAAAAAAAAAAAAGAAAGAAGTTTAGATTTTGGTTGAAATGATGTTGTCAATTGGTATGTTGTACATTTGCAATAAGTTTGGCCAAATATAGGAAGTTCCTGTTGTAAGATGTCAATAGAAAGTTTAAATTTTGTTCATTAATGTATCTTTTAGTTCTTTTATGTACACATATTGGACATCTTCACTCTCTCTAAAACATAGTGTTTATATCAGTGACATCAAATCAATGTTTTATCTATTTTTTAGGAAAGATTATGTATCACCCCAACCTTTGCTAGTACGAAGACACAGACAAAATTGTTATCCATTTATGTCTAAATTGTCCTTACAAAAAGAGTAATTTTTTTTTTTAAAGTTTCTTTTATATTTGTGATCAGTCAATCTTGTGCGAACCTTCAAGGAGTGGTTCATTCGTAACCTCTTGATTCATGTCTTCTCGTTTAATTCTTGCTTCCACTTATTTTTTTTTTTCATAACCTCTTATACGCCGCCTGCATACCACAAACTGCAGTTTACTTGATCTTGTTGTTCAGCAGGGTATTGATGGGAACATGTGAGTTTTCTGTCAACTAACAGGTTCTCATATTAAAAAAAAAAGTTAATCTTGGAGGATATGATCCAACTAATTGGGTGGTAAGCAGGCTCTAATTTTGCAAGTACCGTGTAACATTTTTTAATATTCTTGAGTCATTGTGATGCAATAGGTTGTTGTACGATGCCTGAAAATAGAGGTAATTGTACTGCATGTTGTAAGGTTATTTGATTCGTGAAGTACAAGATTTGATGGAGGTAAAGATCATCAACTTCTGTTGGTCAACTGTTTGACTTTCAAGTTTAGTTCATCTGTCTACTTCCGATCCACTTTTTAATATAATATCGGATCAAATCTGTTCAACAACTCTATATACTGTGTCGTTGGATCAACCAGTAACTAAGATGGTCAAATACCTATTCGAGATGTTCTTTAGAGCATTCACATTTTGATTTCCATTTTTATCTCTATAATTTACTAAAATCATGACGTTTTCTCTCTTTTGTTCAACTACTAATACTTTTTATGCATTTATCATTGACTTTTCTCTCGTCAATTCAAGTAATGATTATCTTTATTCTCCTTATCCATTCAAAATATATTAAAAAATAAATAAAGAATGAACATTGATCTCTATATATAATGCTCATGTGGGTATAATTGGTTATTTTAAAAATAATAAAAAAAAATCCTTATTATGCGGACTATGAGTGGGTTGGTAACGGTCAAAGCCGGTGTAACCATGGTGTCAAATATGCAAGTGGCGAACAGATGAAGCTTAATAGCAAGAGCTTTCTTAGTTAGTTGTAAGTGTATTTGACAATGTTTTGAGTAATTGAACATATTAATATCCAACTCATACATGTAGACATGGATATCTCCCCTTTTCATTTTCTGTTTGTACCTTCTATTTATCCATTAAAAACTTAACAGTGTCTCACGGGTTGATATCTGTTCATTAGGAAGGCCCAAAATTTCTGCTGACATCTGGATTTGCCCAAACAAACTGCTCCAATCCCATCCCATTAGTGTTTTGGGCCAACCTGATATTGGGAACTGTCACATGCAACATAAGATATAACCAAAAAATTAATATGGTTAAAAGTAACTACAATATAATTAAATTAAACAAAATAGAAAAATACATATTATAATTCTTCTTTAGAAGTATCCATCATTTGAAAACACTCAAGTAATTTTTAGTGCATTATTTGTGAATGTTACTGTGCGAATGCTGAACGGATATATTTACCGGATCGTATACAATGAACAAGACACGAAGATAGCACTATCACATGAACTGTATGCGAATGTAGTCACTTTCGCATAGAATACATGCGAAAGTAGCTACTATCGCATGAAACGGCTGCTACAGAGAAACAATATAAATAGGATCTTCGTGTTCTTCATTTCCAAGTTTGAGTTCATAGAGTTGAAAGAGTTATTCGTGAATTCTGTGCTTAAACTTATCATTATGTATACTCCTTCGGTATTATGTTGTAATCATTGTCATATTATCAATATAATCATTCGATTGAGTTTACGTATTGTTATTGTTATACCCAGGATATTCGATGGCTAATTTAAGGATATACGATGGCTCATTGAAGGATCCTGGTTACTAATATCTT
>WOUH02000031.1:224213-240314 GCA_009936405.2 Stevia rebaudiana | reverse complement strand
TATGTGTATAACGAACTAACAAAGGTTTTCTGATTATCAAAACCTATGGACTCACCAGCGAAAGCTGAGCTTTTCAAGTAATGTAATCTCAGGTATCTAAAACATGGATCAAGGGGACAGGACTCAAGGGCTATCTTATCTGTTTAATAATTGTATTGTAATGATATTGTAATCCTTTGCTTCCGCATGTAATATACTTTGATGTAATAAAGAAATGTTTGTTTTGGTATGATTGAGTTGCGCATTATAAACCGGTTGATTCGATCCTGCCATTGAACTGACCCGATTAGTGACCCGACCGCTGCCTGGACCGGCCGGAGGCCGGGGGCCGGGGAACGGGGTGTCACAAAACAACAGCTTAATGAACTTCAAATATTTCATATTTTTTCTTACGTTATTATTTTTCAAAACGAATTACACCACTGAATTACAAATTTTCTTCTCTTTCAAACACCTTGACTACCCAAATATCTTCTTGAGAACACATTTATATAATATAAATTAAAAAATGTTATCCTTAATTAAGAAGACCTCTCCAAAATGAAATATAAACTAATGGTTTTGTGGGATGCTTAATGGTTTTGTTATTCATCACTTATAATGCCATTTTATTGGAAAAAGAAAAACTATATGTTCGGAGCTTTTAATAAAAAAAAAAGATGAAAATTTTGATTTTAAGCATCATATATTCTATTTGATTATCTTAGGTTAATGTTCAAGTCAATATATAGAGCTCACATTATGTTTTGTTTATATGTCTCTCTTCATCTTAAAAGTATTATTAATTTACTTTAAAACCTTTTTATCTAAAGTAGATCATAAAAATAAACTTTATTTTGTGGATGCAAAAGGGAAAATTAGTTATAAAGTATATAGACAGATGACCCATACGACAATTATATGCACGTTTGGTATACCAATACTAGATGATGGCTCAGTTTGAGCTAAAATGTTTGAAAAAAAAAACTTTATCTTTGTTTCACATAAGTTGTGTGTATTGTATATATTTAATAGGGGAAGGTTTAAGAGAAAAGTATACTATATTACCATATTATTTTCCTAAAGTTTAATATAAAATATATATAATATCATATTACAATTATAGTTATAATACCTATTCAATTAAAGGCAATTTAGATATAATAATACAAATTAAACCATGACTCATTGGCTTATAATAATTCATAACAATAGTATGGTAAATGATAATCTTAACTTTCATTTTTGTTGTGAAGGAGTAACATAATAATCATTGATTTAAACTTGAATTCCACTAGATTCGCTCACAGTGATGATTAATAGTTTGTAGCCAAACGCAACATATCTCAACAGTTGTATACTAGTATGAAATTAACCATGATGAAATTAAGAGGTGTGATCTCGAGGACTTGCTACTGGGGTATAAAGCAATCAAAACTTTTAACCTGCAGCCCCGTTAATTAAAAAAATACTTTTTACCAGGATTGCTTACATAGAGCTTGAATAAGACAGGTTATTTACTAACTAATTAAATCGGGTTCTATCAATTGTATTTATACTATATATCATTTTCGAATCCTATCGTAAATCCACGCTATCTACTTTTAATCAAAATAATTTAAAAATGCTTTAATTAATTGCGGGAAATGTCACAATCCAAACCAGCCGGCTAAGAAAATAAAATTAAAAAATATTAAAAATGAACATGATATATTTATACCACCTACTTCTATCTTAAAACAAACATTTAGAGAGGACTAAAAAAACCAAAGATGATCAGTTTATTGTCAACTCTTGTTGCTTGCTGTGGCACTAATGATTCGTCTTCTATATCAAAGAACGATAGTAAGACTCTTATTGTCGGTTTGGTTAGTGAAAACAAGGTCGGTCTTGGTGGCAAGATAGGCGGGAGAAGCGGGCGGCAGGCGGTTCAGTGGAGACCGTCGTTATGCACCATCTCCGAGGAAGATGTAATTAAGGCAGAGATGATACAAGTGTATGTGATGCCATGTGATAAACGTAAGAAAAATACAAGAATCATGTCTAATCATAGCTCTAAACCATCTGGCTACAAGAAGGAATTTGTGTAAGTAATCTTCTTCTTTTTGTTTATGTGTGTTGAACGTTACATATTAGCGTGGTTTTAATTTTATGTTCTTGTTTGTTTTCAGGCTACGAGACTCATGGGAGATGGTTTCACCTTTCCCATCGTCCTATTTATTTTAAATAACTATTTACTCCAATCATTAGATGTGTACGGTTGGTTTTGGTATTATGGTGTATGTAATGTATATGCAAGACACTTTAGATTCTCGGCGTTTTCATCGATAATTTAAATGATAAGATTCGTTAAGGAAAATCAATACTGCTGATTCTTTATATCGGTGGCAAAGTATATGAGGTTGTATATAATGAAGTTGAGCACGGTGTTTGTAAGGTTCCACAGACGCTGATGTCGTATTGTCATGAAGGCGCCACTGATGATCCCATTACACCGGTCCAACCGATGTGTTTATGAGGACAGATCTCTTGGTAAAGGAGCTTGTGTGGTTGTTTGTACATATTTTAATTACATATCTAGATCCCACATGTTAATACGTGAAAGCTTTTAATGATTTAACACAGTTTTATCAAATAATCCTTAAGAGTCTAAAGGTCGAATATAGTGAGGCGATTCTCAAAGACCTTATAGCCAATGATATCAGAATATTGATTGTGATGTCTTTATATACCAGGTTAAACAAACAAGAATACATAGTAAAAATCTCACAACAACGGTAGAGTCTGGGAGAAGATAGATGGACACAAGCCTTACCCCTAATCCCAATGGGATATAGAGGTTACTCCTAAAGAGACCCCCGGCTCCAATATGTTTTTATTTATTTACTAATATTATTATTTTCGAAGGTACATAAGAAGTTGATTGCACATACCTTAGACAAGAATAAAAGTAAAGGATATCCCTTTAATATAAGAATATCTAAGAAGCATGCGACCAGACTAAATGCAGTTAAAATCAAACAAGCATAAACACATAGTACGTACTTAATATCACTCTGTAACATACGTAACAACATAAATTAGGAGACTAAGAATATCCATGCATTCAGACTATATGTTATCAGAGATAGGCAAGCATCAAAAATCCTGAAGTTTTTTAAAACTAGGTGGGGGAAGGCAAAGGTATGGTCATTGAACAAGCTCCCACTCTAACACCTCCTATAACTTCCTATCTAACACCTCCTATAACTTCCTATAAATACCTAACATTTCTCATACGTCTCCAAGTGGTCATATGAGTGATCATGTCTTCCAAAAGGTCCAAATCTATCAAATCTCATCTTATCTGTTCATCTCATATTTGTCAGTTTTGGCCTGCCTCTACTCCTTTTCCACTTAATCTTGAAGTTATCCGTTGTACGTACCGGTGTCGTCTCTTGCCTTCTCCACACATGCACGAACCATCTCATTCTTCATTTTCTTAACTTTTCATAGATGCCACTACCCCTAATATCTCTCTAAAAACCTCATTTTTTATCTGATATAACCTTGTGTGTTCACACATCCACCTCACGTCGAGTAGATACACCTAATAGTTTATATTTTTTTCTTTTAATAATGATTATATAAGTAATCAATACTGTTATTAAAGTTTGAACTATCTTAATACTGACCTGGTAATAAGGTGAAAAAGATGTATAATGATATATAGGAATAGAATCATTGTTAAAGAAAAAAGTATGGTTGCGAATAATGTGTGGTGAAGATGAATATTTATAGATTTTTTAACTTTAGATTCCCCGTAACATTTGAAAAGCAACATCTGTTAAGATAATATAAAATATAGTGTTATGCATGAAAAGTATTATTTATTATAACTAATTTAATTTGGAAAACATGTTTAGTCTTATTTTATTTTTATATAATATATAATAAGCTTACTAAATTAGGATTGGTCTTTGAAACCATGAACAAAGTCTTTAGTCGACTTGAACACCATTACATCTACGTCTGGCACCATATTAGAAACCGTAACCACCATAACCAACCGAATACCAAAACCCGTCTAAATGTATAAAGTTGAACCAAATACCAACATCAATTTTCCTGATAAAAAATTGTCAGAAAAAGAAGATTATTGTTTTCTCCCACTCGCCCTTTCATGTTGACTTCATGTTATCACTGGAGTGTGTGTGAGTGGTTGGTTCAAGAATGAAAGATTAATCAAATCAGTGTCCATTGATCTGAGGTCTAGTAGTGGGTTAGCCGAGAAAATGGAACCTGCACCTGCCCGGGAAACCCTCTCAAACGGTCTACCTTTGGATCAGACACCGATTTTGAAAAGGCTTGTGCTAGCTCCACTGCAGATGCTGCTTTTCCATGACGTGCTGGTTCCGGGGGGTCCACTGGTTTGCGCCAAGTTTCAGGTGAAGGAGGTCTCTCCTGCTGCTGCTCAGGCTCCCTGCTGCTCTTGCGGCTCCAGTTGCTTCTTCTCTGACCATCTGATTTTTCTGCAATAGTTCTATGATGCTCAAATGATTCAGGTTTCCCGTTTTGGCGGGTGGGTGGATTATCAGTCCTGGTAATGTCCTTTTTAACCCTTCAAAGTGAAATCAATATAATCAACTTATTTGATGATGTAGAAAAGTAAATATTAAAAAACTTGTTTTTAAACAAAATTGGTTCAAGTATGCACCTATTAGGAGACTGAACAATGTCATGATTAACAGCAACATCATCGACTCCCCGCTCTTTCAGAACCTGAAAGAATCACCAGCAACATATAACAAATACAAATGTCAAACAAATCAGTTATTTATCTTAGTCAAGAAACACCTTGAATTATATAGGAAATAGGAAATAGGAAATAGGAAATAAATGAACACTTTCTTCTTTTTGAATTGTAAATAAGTAAAGCTCGTGAATTGATGATTTAAAAAAGGGCAAGAACAGTGTTTACCAATTCACGTGGGCGAGCACCACCAAACAAGGTGTTCCTGCAGACAAACCAAGTGTTAATTGTAAATATGTAACACAGAATAATCTCAAATAAAATTATGTGTTAATGTGGTCTCCAAGATATGTTATGATGATATACTCAAACAAAAATTAATCATTCCCTTCTACTAACATTCCAAACATCAGTACTTTGTTTAGTCATCTCAGTCCATCACTATTACCATACTACTACTACAAGATCAGAGCTTTTCTGCTTATAATTAACAGCAAACAAATTTACAGGGGCAAACAATTTAACAGATATAACATGACTAATGTTGTCCGACTCCTCATGAGTTTGTGACTCAACAAATTTAACAGCTTTGTTTAATTAGAGACAAGAGTAAACCTGTTTCAACTTCTTTTACAAACAGCTTGTGTTTATTGTAAACTTGATATTTTCTTTGGCAGTTGCTAATGCAAAAAAAAATAAAAGCTAAAGAATTGAAAAGTAAACAATGAATGTTAATGACAAACCATCTCTGTTTACTCTAGTTTTATAGTATTACTGAAACAACCACCATGAAGAGGAAGAACACTCAATTAGTCTCAAAAACACTCAACTTAAGAGTTCATCATCCGAAAATAATTACCTAAAGCACAAGACAACATAACAACAAAAAATCAAAAGAGACTGAAACCACCACACCTATGGCATTATTTAAAATAATAAACAGTACCTATCTCTTTCTGTGTTTCTTTCTATTTGTTCAATAGGCTTTAAGTTTACTCTTGGTTGCTCAGATGCCTGATGTACATTCTCTGATCCAGCGAAACTATAAACTGTGGAATGCACATTTCCAATAACTGGCTCCCCTGACTGTGAGAAAGTTTACAAGCAGAAAACCATTACACCAACATATATTATATAGTGTAAATATATAAAAAAATCACAAGTTTAAAAAGACATATTATCCAAAAATCCCAAATTTAAATACCTGCTTATAAGCTACAGGTGGTTCGATATTGTCGACTGGTTTAGACCTCGGTAGTAACTTTAACTTGGGCCGCTCAGTCACCTCTGACCCACCAAGCGTTCCACCGCCATGAGGTGACTGAACTTGAACACCATCAGAATGTGCAGAAGTCCTGGTCATTGGCATGCTGTCATTTATGCTCACACTTTTGGCACCAGATACATCTGTGGAAGCATATGAAACCGTGGTGTGCGCATTTCCTTTGAATTGTATTTTAGCCTCAGGTTCAGGATGTCTAATGATCTCCACATCGATCTGTTTATTTTGGTTTGAAAGCCAGCGGCCTGATGTCACCTTCTCAAGTGCACTCGCGTGGGCTAACTTGGTTGCAGCATCAGGAACAGACCAAGATGCAGCAACCGGTTCAGAAATCCCAACGGCCGCTTTCCTAGGACCCCATGCATTTGGGGATGACCCGCTAACTTTACTTTCAACACCCGTGTTTGAGTTACTCGGACCCCAAGATCGACCCTCGCTTTTAACAAAAGACCTGCTGCCACTAGCATTAACTGGTTCACTAAACCTGGCTGCATAAGAGCCACCTGTACTGCCACCAGGAAACTGAGAAAGAGGAGTGGTTGCGGGTCGAGTGGGTGCATTCACCACCAAGTAATCAGGTTTTGGTTCATGTTGAACAGGTACACCACCACCACGAACATTTTCATCATTTACGGTTCGGCGAGAGGTGGACCCCCCATCTAATGGCTTTCGTTCATCTTCATCAAAGTTGCGCCCAATTTGCACATTTTGAGTGAGAAATGGGGTTTTATCATCATAGTTTCTTACAGCACCAGCTGAACCTGGTCGCAATCTCTGATCTTGTCTTCCCATCGAATTTGTCCATGAAGTATTCCGATCAAATCCAGCATGATTCAAAGGCCTTACAGTTCTATAAAAGCCACAAAATAAACAAAAATACATGTATAAGAAAAAATTAAAACCTTGCTGTGTTCTTACTTAGCACCAAAAGTAAAACAAACAAGAATGCATCAGCTTCTCAGGAGTAAACATATGCTGATCTTCTAGAACAGAGATAATAGAATATGAATAAGAAGTGCATACTATATTGATGGCTTTCATTCATCATTCATTTCTTCAACTGTAGTAACTGCTATATAAACTAACCAGAATGCAATTCATCAACATAAACTTTCAGAACAGAACCAGAGACATCAAATTTGAAGTTACAATAAATCATCCAACGTAAAAGGCTAGTCGTTCTTTTAAAGCGGATAGAATACAGCTTTCTACACATAAACAATAAAAAAATAATAGCAACTTCTGCCTAGGGTTTCGAATTTCACCAACAGATCTTTAACAAACACAATCAAATCAATAAAATACACAAGTTATCGCGCGTAAATATCAGATCTAATTGACGCTCATCCAAATCAGCAAACAAAAACGAACAGATTTGATTTCGTATCAACAAATCGGCAATCGTAAATCAATACTTAAGGAAATGAATAGGAGAAAGAAGGCAGGTATGTTACTCACACGCCAGGAGCTGAGGGAAGAGGAAGATCAGAAGGAATTGAACCGCCATGGAAGTCCTTGAGAGTCATGGTAGCTTTCTTCTTGGCCATTGTTTACGCTAATTCTCGGATTATCGTGATGTGTGATTGTATATATATATATGTATATATGAATGAAAGTATATGAAGAAAGTATGCAAATCGTTAATAATCTCTCTGCAACACGACTCTCTCTCGAGGGATTCAGAGAGAGGGAGAGACGTTTGCGTTGGAGTCACGGCTAAATACATGCGAAGCTACTTGAAGCTTCAGATATAGTGGTCACTCTGTCGGCGTGGCTTACATGTCACGAATATTAAGTTTTTGTTAATCACTTTGAGACTTAATACTTCTAAACTTCTAACCTAAATAGTTTAATTATTAGCTTTTGTTCGAATTTGTTAATTATATGGAGTAATGCTACCCTTTAATGAAAACTAATTCGACTTTTTTTAGATGCATATACTAGAAATCATGTAATAAACACACCACAATCTGCTATCTACTCTTTTCTTTTATATGATGTGTTCATGAGATATAAATTAATTTGCTAGATATCTATTTTTAGTTTTTTACTCTATGGATTATGAAACATTTAGTTTTCACTTGTGTTTTATGTATCAATATATCTTTATTATTATAATTTGAAATCAGTCATATTATTTCTTTAGAAGGTTTCGAAACAATGGTGGACCCAGAATAATTTTACATGGAGGGCGAAAAAATTTTATGCTCGTTTGAGTATCGCTGTATTATAAATTTTTGTTCTTTTAAAGTCGGACCGGTTTGAGTCGAATCGGGTCGGGTCATGTTCAAAAAGGCGGTTAGAAAAAAAATTGATATATAAAGCATAATAGGTTAGTGAATGGCTTAGTTTAACTTATAAAGTTAATAATAAACTTGTTTAATATAGGGTAATGGTGATTTAGTTAACTTATGAAAAATAATAATGAACTTAGAATTAATTCGAAGTGGGTTTATATTATTAGTTGGTTTTTAGGGGCTGTTTGTTTAGCTCTTAATAGGCGCTTAATGGTTCAGACCTCTTACTGGTTAAGCACTTAATGGTTCAGATCCACTGTTTGTTTCGCGAGCAGATGTGTGAATGATTCATACATTTTTCTCTTAATGGTTAAGCATTATACCGAGTTTGAATGGTTAGTACCTCTTATCTGAATTGGTCATTTGCCTCTGAACGGTTAAGCATTTGGCTCTTAATGGTTCAGCGTTCAGACCTTTAATGTTTCAGCACTTAATGATTTAGACCACTTATTGGTTCAACACTTACCCATTCATAAGTTGTCAAACAGCTCCTTAGGTTTTATTACTAACTTTCAAAATTAACAATGGATCAGGGGTGGATTGGAGACGAATTGGGTGCAATTACAAAATTTTATGGGGGACGGTCGGGATTTTAACATATATACCACTAGAAAAAAAAATTCAAGGAGGGCGGTTGCCCCCCTTACCACTCATGTAGGTACGCCCCTGTTTCGAAACCAACTTTCTGTCAGCCCAACTCACTCTGATCAAAACCGACTCAAAATACACACCGCTCCCTCTTCTCAAACTAAAAGGTGACCAACGCGTTAGAGCAATTTTTTAGAATAGAGACTTGTTATAAGCAATTTATTTCCTGATCAAGAAACAATTCAAGTCCAAAGGTGACAAAATTTGGTAAGTACGGATGGGTTAAGTAACAGATCAAAACCGTTAAAAGAATTTATACGCGAGGTAAAAATGAGGCAGGCTTGGATCGGGCCAACCCACACATACATTTTTAACCCATATTTTTTAATAACGAGATTTAAGGGATAATTGTGCATATGACCTGTTTCTTACTTTCTTATAGAGTTCAATCCTAAGACAGTTGACCAGTAAAAATTAAAATATAACCTGATGAAACCATTTATAAGACAACCCATTGTTTTAGAGAACAGATTCATACTTGAGGGATCATAACCACTTGGACAAGCACAACCCATCTCCTACAAGTGTTAATCAAAACTGGACTAACTTTGAGACAACATAATGGATTCATGATTTTAAAAAAGATTGAACCTGAGTCATACAAATTTTTATACCTTACCCAACATTTAAAATTTTGAAAACTTATTTTGATACCTAAACTGATATAAAACATGCATGAGAGTTTTATTGCCATTGCAGGTGAGCCTGAAAACAAAACGAAACAAGGAAAACCCATTTTCTGTTATCAATTGTTTTAGTACACAACATGCAGAATTGCAAAAACAACAGTCTCATAAGCATATCCACCACAAACTATGTTTCACATTGACAAACTTTTAAACTAAAAAGAAGGAAGGACCAAGAACCGATTTATGGTTCTTTCCCATGTTACGTCCTCTGATACACTCCAAGTCCAGTACTTGGGAATGATCTACAAAAAGGTTCACCTGCAAATAAATAAATAAATAATCAGCAACCATACGTTTGAAAAGGAAAATAAACAGATTTGAGTGGAAATAAAATTACATTGGGACCATATTGCTTGATGAACCACTCAGAGGTTTTGGCATTTGATGCTTCAAACATTGTTTTTTCAATTCCAAGACGCCCGATCACCTTTGCTATAATATCAGCCCTAACAGAATCAGCATATTTGCATACATCTTCAGCATCGATTAATATCATATCTGCACCGGCTTCCAAACATCGTTCAGCCTTTCTGATCAAGAAATCAACATCCTCCACGCGTTCTGCATTTTAACTACATTTACTTCATTTCCCAAATTTTGATGTTAGCTACTAATATGAGGATGAATATAAACAAGAGTCATACCAGATGTTCGAGGTGTAAGAACTACATAAGCACCATATGCTCTAGCATGGGTTGGAGGAATGTCAGCCTTGTTGAACTTCACAGCAAATTGAGGTTTGGCTTTAAGCCCGTGGCTCTTAATCAACCGTATGTATCTCAACAAAGTTTCGTCAGGAAGTTCAAGTGAGCCCATATTTAGCTCAACCGTATCAAATCCCAATTGTTTACATTCCTATAACAACAATATGACATATTAAGAAATATTATTTGAAAAGAGACTTGACAATTACTGACATTGGTTACCTCTATATAGTCTTTGAAAGAAGATGAACCTTTTTGCAGCAAATATTCAGCCCAGTCACCAGTGCTAACATATATATCATGTTCATGAGCCAATTTTGTAGCTTCTTTAATGAAGGATTTTGGCATTAAACTTTCAGAGCCTCCTGTAAACTTTAGCCCATCAACAAACTGTCCCATTGACTCCATCATATCCTGCTCCAATCAGAGAAAGTAGTACAGTTAAACCAATATAATATCAACCACATTTTATAATCTGGTTCAAGCATCATGTTTTTCCATGTGTAAAAATTAATGACCCTGTCTGGTTTTATTGAAGACTATAACACTAGCTTCAAGAAGCTAAAATCTATCCGATATCCACAATAATTTCGACTTTGGTACAAACTGCAAAACATAAGTTGATGATGATATATTTAGCTAGAGGAACTGCATAATAAGATAACAATTTCCAGTGTAAAGAATAAGTAAATCCT
This sequence comes from Stevia rebaudiana, assembly GCA_009936405.2. Taxonomy (NCBI): domain Eukaryota; kingdom Viridiplantae; phylum Streptophyta; class Magnoliopsida; order Asterales; family Asteraceae; genus Stevia; species Stevia rebaudiana. The sequence continues at coordinate 229,288 of WOUH02000031.1, read as the reverse complement.
AAACAATGGAGATACCACTTGTTTCTCGGGAAACCAAACACGCCTAATTAAATATTCACAATAACTCTGATTCTCATTACAGTTATAGATTGCGTAATACACGCTGTTGATGCACACAGCACAGTACGACCAAATTCACCTATGTGTAGAAACTATACTCAGGTGAAAATCAGTACTGAAATGAAATTAATCGTGATCTGACTATAGATTAACTCATTAACAGAAGATGATTATGCAGCACGAAAGAAAAATACTCTTACGTAGAGACTAGATTAGTTGAAAGAACAATTACTCATTAAATTAACATTGAAATGAGGCTATCTGATTAGATAGAGAGAGACCTGAAGCAAGTTGTGAGAGAAGAGAGAGGTGTGATTTGGGCCACGGATCTCCGTTACACCGAATTTCCGAGGTTTTTCGGGGCGGTCTTCGTCGTCGACAAAGCTCTTCCATCGGTAAACCGCCATGGTTGATCACCTGAACAATCTATGGAGATTATGGAGCTGAATTCGTGTGAATCTTCCAGATGATCGAGAGAAAATGAAGTAGACAGATAAAGCCAGAGAGCGAGTTCTAGAAAATGTAAGAAGCAATGATCATATTTTTTAAAAATTATTGAGTAATTTACGGTTTTAGTCCTTTATGTTTATGCTCCGCTTCGTTTTCGTCATTTATCTTTTTTTTTTTGGAAACATGATTTTTGTTTAGTTAGTTATTTCACTGTCACGTTCTTTTGCTATAAACTCAATTAACTTTAGCAAATTAAAATGTTATAAATGAAATATAAAAGAGAGTAGTTTGGTCTTTTATATGACTACTACTAAACCCTGCTACAACGTCTTCCCATTTATCAATCATTAGTCCATCATCGACTTCTTTCCCATACAAAGTTACGCGATCATCATAACATTGGCTTGTTTCATTGTCCACGTCAAACATGATGCATACATAGTGAGAATAAATGACTAAATAAATTGAAATCCATATTAAATCACACACGGCATAATTTAAGTTGAAAAATAGATTAGTAAAAAGAATTGAATACTAACTTAATAAATTAAGAATATACTGAAATGCTTGCAACATTTCTGTAGCATCATTACCAAGTTCTAGCACAAATTCTTGAAACTAAAAGGATACACAATTATAATTACTTTTAAGTACATCACATAAATTTTGAATGGTTATACCGCCTATACTATACGTGTAGTCAATTTGGTTCGGTTAATTTACTAAGTTATGTCACATGTAAGAGTGGGTGATTGATACATATTGGTCAGATGTACCATGCTTGTGCCTGGTTATATACATAATTCTTATGATTATATATGTAATAGTGGGTGATTTATACATATCGTGTGTTATTATATACATATGTTGCGTAGTTACTTTTATATGTTACGTACTTTTTGTGCCACAAATATACCCCTCGTATGGCTTTCTATTTAAAAACCTTTTTTTACGGTAACATAAACTCTGATTATAAGAGTATAAAGATGCAAGTAATAAGTTTTGTATAGAAGGTGAAAAGATACCCTTCTTTCCTTTTCCGCCATGGAAGGAATAACCCAACAGCTAACTTACAGCATGCACTTCAACCTCACCTTCACTTTATTCATATTCTCTCTTTTAATTCATGTTTATAAAACCCAACAATCACTTCATCTTTTCTAAGCAAAAGATATATGGCGGTGAACAGTCAAATGTACGGTCAAAATGTGAGTCAATACATTGTACCGTTCGTCTGTTTGTTGATTATAGTCATGGACTTAACAGCTGGGATTCTTGGTATCCAGGCTGAGGTTGCTCAAAACAAGGTACGTTTTTCAACACGCGATCATACATACATGAACGCGATCTTGAATGCTTGCGTGTTTTTGTTTTTACCAGGTGCAAAATCTAAAAGTATGGGTGTTTGAGTGTCGGGATCCAAGTTATGAAGCGTTTAAACTTGGGTTTGCTGCGTTGGTGTTATTGGCATTTGCTCATGCCATTGCAAACTTGTTTGGTGGGTGTCATGTTGTATGGTCCAAACCGGAAATGGATCGAGCCACTTCTAACAAGCAATTAGCAATGGCTTCACTCATCCTCTCATGGTATACGTTTTTTTCAAGTACCACTAACTACTACCCTTTGGCATAAACCAATTGTACCTAATGCATTAAGGTTTGTACCAGGATTACACTCATCATTGGATTCTGGATGCTGATTGCTGGAGTCCTGGCTAACACGAGTTCTAGAAAATCATGTGGTGTTTCAGACCATCGTTACTTGTCCATTGGAGGCATCGCCTGCATCGTTCATGGCATGTTTGCGGTTTCTTATTACATTTCTGCCACTGCTGTTGAGAAAGAAGAAAAGAAGTTGAACCCACATGGTCCGATGATGAGCCCACATGGTCCAATGATGAACCCACACGGTCCGATGATGAACCCACATGGGCCGATGCACCAGCCAACACCATCAGCACCTGCTTGAAACAGAATTGTAACCTGATACAAATATCTCTATTTTTTTATCTCTATTTTCTTTTGTGTTTTTATTAACAAAAAAAAACATGATTTGCTGAGAACCTTTGATCTGACTCTAGGGTCCTGGATGTTAATTATTTATTTTTTTCAATGAAGTTCAAAATTAATTAGCAGCAATGCTAGCAACCAGGCAAAATGTTGAGCCGCCAACTTGATTTTCTGTCACTTGCAGCTATTATTCTGCAATGGTTATAGATCCTACATATAATTACCCGTCTGAAAACTATGTAAATTCCAACACATAATTAAGAATTGACATTTCCAGAGTATTGTAAATTGATTCAGTACTATAAATTCTTAAACAGCAACCATATATGATATATCTAGAACCTAAATATTAACTTCAAATCTGACATTTTAGTAGTATAGAGATCCCTTCAATTGATATATCAAGTTTAATCATAAGATTCCATTAATTAAGTATCATCCACTGGTATTAGCCATTATAAATGTTCCATACAACAATCTCAATAGCATATTAAATGTTTCTAAAAAACAATAAAATGAGATGACCATTTGTTGCTTGCATGCTGTTCAAATTACTCTCAACTTAGAGCAGTGGATTCTCAAAAATATAGGTTAAGTTTGTTAATATTCAATCGAACACATTACATTGAGCATGAGCTCACTCTTCACACCATTCAAGTATTCAACAAAGTAGTAAAGCTAAAATCCAGAAAACAGAATGAAACAATAAGAGTCAACATACCTTGATTCAAACCCTCAACTGGATCAGGGGCGAATGCTTACAAAAAGGTAGCTTAGATTTAAAAAAAAAAGGTAATCTTGCAAAAATATGTTCAATAAATGGAAGAAAATAAAGAAAACAGAATGAAACAATGAAAATATCACACATAAGCATCAAATGATCAAAATGAAGTAACTAGAGAAGATCTAGAACAGTAGAAGGCATCACAACAATGCCTAACTCTCAAACAAGCAATAAGTTTAAATGATTTGTTCATCTTACAAATACATATTCAATGATAGAAACACACATGAAGTTGTTAATAATTCACTTACCAAACTAGCTCATAAACATACCAAACAAACATATTACACAAATAATCCTAAACACACATAACCCATAATCAGAATGTACCTTATTTGGCACCAGAACTTGCAATAGCATTCAACACAACCTCTGCTTGCTCTTTCAATACATCCACCTTCTTCAAGAAATGCTCAAGTTCTTGCATCTTAAGTTTCTTCCACTTTTCCTCCATCTCAACCTTCTTTGGACCCGATAGCAACTCTAATCCCTTATTCATTATCACATCATCTGTAATCGGTAACTCAATCGAACCAATGAGGTCAAAACCACGGATGGACCGCAGCGGTTGCACCATTTTCGGTTCAACCTCATTTGAGGTAACCACAATCCCCTCGTTCTGTTTGCCATAATCCACAGATTTATGACTCTTGTTTGTCTTTGGTGTCACGTTGACTTTCGCCTTGACTTTCTTGGTGCTAGAACTCATAACTACATTTTTATTACTGTCACTTCCCCATAGTTTTTTTGACAATTCATACATTTTTTTCTCATGAGGATTCGAAAAGGACCTAACTTTCCCATCCTTTTCAACTTTGGTTACATTGTTATCAAACTTCTGCTTTAACCGTCTAGCTTTAGCCGACATTTGTCTGTCATTAACATCAACATGAAGTGATTTCTTCACAAATTCATGAAATTCATTAACATCTGCAACAGGATCTTTACCCTTTTCTTCAACATAATCAATCATACCTTGAATCAATTCAATTTCGTTGTCTTCACTCCACAGCCTCTGAAAAAGCTGCTTCTTTTCTCCACCGTTATCCGCTTCAACCACCGTCGTCTTCTTAATCCTTTTCAAATCACTACCTTCACCCTCCGCGGGAGGTCGTTTTCCGGTGGACTGCTTAATCGGAGGGGGTGAGTAGCGAGAAGTAGGCTTTTTGGATCTAGGTTTCTTCGACTCGTCATCATTCATGGGCTTTGAAGCTAAGGGTTGGATAGTCGGGTCGGGTAATTGAGGGTTTTTAAGAGTGTTGTCGGTCTCCGGTTCAGAGTGTGAGTCCGATTGATCGGTGGATGCATTGGGAGTGGGTTGCGTAGGTAGAGGTGTTGATGTCTTGTCGGGCTCGGATTCTGATTCGGAGCTTTCCGACGAACCTTCTTCTTCACCGGAAGATGACATGACGGGTTTATTCTCCGATCCGGCCATTGTTGGTGTGTGAGAGAGAGAACTGAATTTGTTGCGAGAAATCAGTGGTGGTTCCGGTGATTGGGATCGATGGGATGGGTCAAAGACTCAAAGGTAAACAGAAGATCGAGTGATCAACCATGCATGGGTAAAATCGTAAAAGTGGAAAGGTTAATACCGTGGAAAACATAAATTCTATTAGAAGAATCAAATACTCTACCATCTAATACACAAAATGACTACTGCCTCCTTTTATTGTCCTTTGTATTTTTTTTATTCTTTTAGGGGGTGTTTGTTTACCTCTTAATGAGGTCTGAATGGAGAAGGTCTGAATCGGTCAGATTCAGACCGTTTGGTT
>WOUH02000031.1:208580-224113 GCA_009936405.2 Stevia rebaudiana | reverse complement strand
TATTAAATAAGTTCATTATTATTTTTAATATATTAAATCAAACCCACTACTAGACCATTATGTTTTTTCAATATGAAGTTTTGTCTAATTGATTATTTTTTAACATGACCCGACCCGATTCGACCTCAACCGGCCCGAAATAGAAGAAAAAAATTATTATATATCGATACTCAAACGACCCTAAAAAATTTTCGTCCCCTATAAAAAAAATTTATTGATCCGCCACTACCCACAACCACTATTAAATGAAAATTCCCCATTTGTATACCTAGGGCTTTTGACGTCACCTGAAATATCTCAGCCACACAGCCACCCGCCATCCGGAATCACCTTACTGGAAAACATCACCGCCGGACACAAAAAACAGCACCACCACTACCGCTCTTCCACCTGCAAAATCTGTGAATTTTTCCCATCTCACCTCCGATGAACACCAATTCACCAAGCTTCATCTTAGAGGCGATCTAGCCACTTGATTAGTAACTCTAGCCACTTGATCCGTTAGTCTCAAAATCAAATTTGATATCACTAATTTGTTCATATCTATATCTTTACCCATCGCCTCACCCAAACCTCACCCCTTTCTCTTCCGATGAAGCCCAAGAAACCCACCACCACGGCCGCCGCTGGCGACCATTTTCAGCGAAAACCCACCGTAGCGAAATGTAAAAACCGACGACGGTCGTAGAAAACCCACCACCATCGTCACCTGCTTCACCCCAATTGGCAATTGGGATTCGATTGTGGTCGACGGTGGAAATTATGGTTCGATGCGTGGTCTTCAATTTTGAATTTTTGGTTCATGAAGATGGTGGCAATGGAAATGTTTTCACGATGATGGTGACTAGTGGTTAAATAAAAAAATGATACTTTTGAAGATCTACCTCCTTTGTTTATGCAGGTTGGAGATCCACGAGTAAACAAGGCTTCTTGCTTATTTTGTTCCTTGTTAGAAAGTCAACATAATTAACAGTGGTGGTGGGAAGATGGAGGTGTGGTGGAGTGTGTGAGAGAGGATATTATGTGATTTAACAAAAAAAAACAAGATTAAGGGTATTTTCGTCATTTTCTCATGATTTAACAGAAAAACTTAACAATTGTTAGTGAAAAGGACATAACATGTGCTAACTTTTCAAATAAAGGACACTCCTAATAATTAATGAATTTAAAGGACAATACCAGCAATTTGGTGTATATTTAAATGACACAATCAGTAATTTACTCATACTTTTATATTGTAAGCAATATAGCACTGAAAAGCTAGTATGAAGTTTAGATTTCATTAATCACTACAAGTTACACATTAAAATCGAGCTACTACTAGTTACTTATTTGGTTGTACCATAGTCAACTTAGTTCATTACATAGTCCAATCTGTATGTCTAATTTTGGTTTCATGCCAATGCAACCAACGATATGTAATAATAATTACATACGAGCAAGCAACCCTTATCACATAGATATTGTGCCAAGGTTAATCACAGTGAAATTAGACAAAACTATACATGTATAATTTTGACACGACAAATTTAGATTGTATAAGCATGTTGCACCCGTTACACCAACTATACATTATCCATGTCATATTCAATTCCTTACAAACAATACAACCATTATACATTAAAAATACAAAACATTTAAAGTAACGTGTCTTGTTTTTGCAACATTTTACATTCGTGTGATTTTCAGGAAAAAGTCAAATACAATAAAAAAATATTAGAAAAAGGCCTCTATATATCTATAAAATTACCAACCATGTGACTTAAAATATTTGTATTGATTGGTAAAAAGAAACCTACATAATTAGGTAACCGAAAGAGCCATAAAATTGCTCCAAAATGTGTTTTATATGTATTTTTTAATTAAATTTGATCATTAAACCAAATTTAATTACAACTAGATACAAGGTTAAATAAAAACAAAATCAATTTACAAGTATTTACATTACGAAGAAAATGGGAAAAAGAAAATAAGAGCAACTTGAAGACGGATAAAAAGACGTTACTGGGTCCTTAGCAAGCTCATGGGACGGAAGAGGTCGAATTGTCCGGGTCGCTTTTGTGTCAATACAAACCATATAAGCAAAGGAACGCAAAGCTATATTACTCGTAACAAGTTTGATCACATCCCTACGATTCATCTTTCTTTCATCATGATTGCATCGAGTTTTGATAGTAAGTCCAACATGGGTCATGACGCTACTAGTATCTCCAATTGCGAGATAAGTCGAGCCATTTAACAACAACCCGCCTTCTAACACAACTTGAGAGGACCCTAGTAACCCTGTCAAACTCATAGTTGGAACCAACAAACACTTCTTACCATGTGAGCAAGTTAAGATGATAATTAAAATTTCTTGGTTGGTTGTATACGTATGGTCACCGTTCTTCACAAGATATAATATGGATATAGTTGTTGTGAAGTGTAACGAGGCCCAATAATACATGACACGACCCGGCCCAAGAAAGTAATTTATTTTTATTTTATTTCTTTTAGAACGCGAACTAAGAAATGAAGTAAAAGCCAAATTCTGAAGAGCGCTTAGATCTCAATTCAAAATTTTTGAATTTTGGGGAGCCTCGGTTTCTCCTTTTTTACCCTAACCCCAATCTAACGTTCCATTTTTTCCCAAATCGAACACCAAATTAATTTCGAATATCATCCATTCTTCTTCTCCCCAACGATCGTATCCGTTTGATATCACTCAAAATCTGGTGTAATTTCAAGTGCAGACGCAAAACACTCAATCGTCAACTTGTGTCAGTGGAAGACATCAAATTGATGGCTTCTCGCAACCAGAACAAGCCTCCTGCTCCACGCAGTCCTATAAACGTAAGCTTACTTCTCAATACATCTTCTTGTCTACGAGTTTCTCTGTAAATTTGAATGAATTTGTTCTTAATTGATGTTTAGAGCGTAAATAACCTTTTTTTGTTCTGAATTTGGTCGGGAACTAATATGTTGATGTGGTTGCTGTGTGTATTGTCACTGAATCATGGTTTTGTATTCTGTGTTTTGAAAACCTATTAAAGTGAAGGGCTTTGGTGTGACAACCCTCAAAACTGTTTTAGCCCTATAGTTTAATAAGTTTCAACTGGGTATAGAAGCCAGGATACCAGCTTAAATTGATAGCTCTGATTGTGGTTTAACATATAGTGCAATTGTCTGTATCAGTAAACTTGGTGCTAGATGTTTTGGTGATGCATAAGAATCAATCTGTGTTGCATATTTGATTTATCTCTTGTTTTCATTAAATGGGTGACATCTGTGTGCACATGCTCACATTATGAAAACATAGCACACAGAATGAAACAGGCTGAACAATTGACATGTACTATATTGTTTTTTATACATTCTTTAATGTTAATTGGTTTCAAAATTGCAGAAAAATCGAGTGGCTGACGATGCTCCGGTAGATAAGCGTAGGAAAATTGGCACCGGTAGGATTATGTCTTCAACATCATCAAGTAGAGGCAGACAAGCTCTTGCCCCAGTGAACAACCAAAAGGAAGTGTCTGTTGCACCAACTGAAACTGAAAGGACTGAAAATGAAGTTATTGAATTTACAAAAGAAGAAGTTGATGCATTGTTGAATGAAAAGTTTAAAGGGAAAAAGTTTGATTCAAAGGTTTGTCCCATACCGTATCTTATGTTCTTGAACACCTGTACTGTGCTACCATTATTTATTTTAACTATATGTTGACCATCTTTGTATATTCAGGGCAAACAGGAGTGGATGACAGAATATATGAAAAAGCTGAAAGTGTGTATAAAATGGTTTCAAAAGGGTTTACAAGACCTTGGTGAGGAGAAAGATAAATTGCGTGAGATGCTTGATTCATCAGAAAGAAAATGTGTGGAAACAGGTTTGTGAGTTTTTTACTATGTCTAAAAAAATGTTATTTTAATATAAAGAAGTAACTTTCTGTTGATGATTTTTTTTATATGTTTACAGAGGCTGCAATGAATAAAAAGGAAGAAGAATTGAATGCAACTATTTCAAAACTGGAAAATAATGTTTTTTCTTTGAAAGAAAGTTTGGCAAAGGAAGAATCTGAGAAACTGGTAAGTTTTTTAATTAAACAGTTGCTTAGTATCTCATTAGGTTTTCTGTTTCTTTCATTATCTCTTATTTTTATACAATTTTTTAGGATGCAATTGATTCTCACAAGAGAGAAAAAGAAGCTAGAATGGCTTCAGAAAAAACTCAAGATTCGTTACGGGAAGAGCTTGGAAGAGTTGAGCAGAATGTTTTGATTGCTAATGAGAAGGTAACTTAAACAAGTGAATCCACAACTGTTTAAGTAAAACCACAAATTCTTTATTTTTCTTTTTAATACTAGAAGATCTGTTTAGTTATTATATGGTCTATCTTTCAGGTGAAAACTCAAGAGGACATGTACAAGAGGCTGCAAGAGTACAACACTAGTTTGCAACAATATAATTCTAAACTTCAAAATGAACTTAAAGCAGCTACTGATGCAAACAAACAAGTGGAGAAAGAGAAATCTGCTATATTGGAAAATCACAGCACCTTAAGGGGCCATTATAACATGTTACAGAAGGAGTTCACTTCTGCCAAAGTATGCTTTTTGTGTTCCACATCTGTTTTTTAAAATTATATAATGGCCTGGTTTTGTGGCACAGATTTTTTATTTTTACTTTTATAAATGGTAATATTAGTTTATGACTCTACAAATTTAATTTAGAGTCTATGCAGGTTTATGTCTTATCTTGAACAAAAGCAGACATGATCATATCTTTACATTGAAACAAGAATCACTTTTGTCTTTATATATATTTGTTAACCACACATTTTTTGCTCTACTTTGTAGCCTGGAGTTCTAATTTTAAAAAGAATGTAATAATAAAAGCTTAGTAACAAACTTGAAAATCTAGCTGTAATAATTATGTTGTAATAGGACTCTCGAGATGAAGCAGTCCAACAAAAAGAAGCTGCAAAAAAAGAAGTAGACATTCTTAGAGGCGAATTGCAACAAGTTAGGGAGGATCGAGAGAGGCAGTTATTATTAGTTCAAGAGTTAACTGCTGAACTTCAGACATGCAAAGAACGTACGGGGCGTACTGTTGCAGAGGTTGATAATCTGATCGTTAAATCAACTGCTTTAGAGGTTGGTTTTACTTTCTTGAATTGATTAACTGTTATTTCATCTGTCAAGTGGTTCCCATAATTTATCATTTTTTTTTTACATTATTTGTAGGATACATGTTCCTCTCAGAGAAAAGAAATATCTTTATTGCAACATCAGTTGGCTGCTGCTACACAAAAGCTCAAGGTACAATGGCACTAATGTGTATTGTTTTCTTGGTTACTATATTATTATTATCAAGGTTTTAAAGCCGAAACTGATTGATAAATTTCATATAGATGGCTGATATGTCCTCATCAGAAATAAGGACAGAATTCGAAGAACAAAAACGAATTGTATCGGATTTACAAGATCGTTTGAGAGATGCAGAAGCTAAACTGCTTGAAGGGGAGAATTTGAGAAAGAAACTTCACAATACTATTTTGGTAACCTTATATTGTTGACAACCTGTAAAGATGTTAACTTGGATTATGTTCATATATTTACTTTATAAATATTAAGATGGTTAATAACATGCACAAAATGTTTGAGTGGATAGATGCTATAAACTTTGTTTTTGTCATGTTAATTGCAGGAACTAAAAGGGAACATAAGAGTGTTTTGTAGGGTTCGACCTTTGCTGCACGATGATGGTCCCGCAACAGAAGCCATTGTCTCGTTTCCCACTTCTGTTGAATCAGCTGGTCGGGGAATTGATCTTTATCAAAATGGTACGGTTTTTTGTTATACTTTTAATATCAGGTCATTAATAAGTTTTTTTTTTCCTTTCATGTTGGCCTATTTTTGTTTTTTGATATTTAATTTGATGTTATAACTCAACAGGGCAAAAGTACCCTTTCACATTTGACAAAGTGTTTGACCACAGTGCAACTCAGCAGGATGTGTTCATGGAGATATCACAACTTGTGCAGAGTGCACTCGATGGATATAAGGTTTGTATTGTCTTTCTTCAGCAAACTTAATGACAATTTTGGTCGTTTTTTTTTTATTTCTGAAAGTGTGAAAATTCAGTTTATGTTATATAATTAACATGTCGGGTAAAGTAATATGAAAATCATCTTGGTTGAAATGATAGGTGTGCATTTTTGCATACGGTCAAACTGGTTCTGGAAAAACATACACAATGATGGGTCTTCCTGAAGTCCCAATGCAAAAGGGTTTAATACCGCGATCTCTAGAACAAGTTTTTCAAACCAGTCAAGCCCTTGGTGCTCAAGGATGGAAATACAAGATGCAGGTAATATGCTTTCTATTTTTTTTTAGTTTAAAATTTTAATAAAATATGGTGTTTAAACATGATTAGGCTTCCATGTTGGAAATATACAATGAATCTATTCGTGATTTGTTGTCACCACGATCAAGTAATAATGGAGGAGAAGGTGGGAAGCAATATGTGATCAGACATGATGCAGATGGAAACACATTTGTTTCTGATCTTACAATTGCTGATGTTTCTAGTATAAAGGAGGTTTCCCATCTTCTTCAGCAGGCTGCTCACAGCAGGTAGTTGCATCTATCTTTGACTATGATTTTGTTTTGGTTATGTATGGACTTTATCATTAACCTATAAAAAGGAATTTAATTATGCAATACTAAAGTCTAGGGACAATTACATGTTATTTCAGGTCTGTCGGGAAAACCGACATGAACGAGCACTCATCACGTAGTCACCTTGTTTTTACCCTCAGGATATATGGTGTAAATGAGGTAACTATTTTATTAATACAACTAATGGATTTAATTTTATTAAATTAACCCATTTATTTGTGTTAATAGAGTACTGAACAACAAGTACAAGGGGTTCTAAATTTGATTGATTTAGCGGGTAGCGAACGGTTGTCAAGAAGTGGGGCTACAGGAGAACGTCTGAAGGAAACTCAGGTTTGACTTAACTTACATTATTAAACTACTAATTGTATAAAAAAAATACTTATAATTTTGATCTTTTTGTTTGCAATTTCAGGCAATTAACAAGAGTTTATCTTCATTAAGTGATGTTATTTTTGCTTTGGCAAAGAAAGAAGATCATGTTCCTTTTAGAAACTCTAAGCTTACATATCTTCTTCAGGTACTCACCTTCAATAAATTTCTTTAATAAATAATTTGATATTAATATAAATGTGGATGCTTATTCAGTAAAAAGAATTTATTTCTTGCAAAAGTCTCGGTTAAAATTTTGAATTGATCAATTATATGCATCTTAAGTATAATCAAGTTAAATGTCTACTTTGTTATTTTTTTTTTCTAAAATAAGGTCTAATATTATGTTCATTTATTTAAATAACATAAATGTGGTTGCTTATTCAGTAAACAGAATTTTATATTCAGCAAAAGCTCCGGTTAAATCGTTGAAAGGTTTAATTATATGCATTTAAGGATAATAGAGTCAAATGTCTACTTTGTATTTTTTTCTTAAAAATAAGGTCTAATACTATGTTGATTTATTCAAATAATTTGTAGCCTTGTTTGGGAGGAGATTCGAAGACTTTGATGTTTGTAAATGTCTCACCGGACCCGTCATCTGTCGGGGAATCGTTATGCTCGCTACGTTTTGCTGCACGGGTGAATTCATGTGAGATTGGAATTCCACGTCGTCAGACGATCAAACCGTTGGATTCTCGTTTGAGTTGTGGATAGAAAAACATGAGGAACTTGATTGTTCAAAGGAAATGGGCATTTTATTGTTGTTTGTCATATGCCTAATGACATTATTATTATTATGTTACTATATGTTTTTCTTTGAGAGTGCTAAAGAAATGTGTTTGAAGAATTTAATTTGTAATTGTGTGGATTTTGGTTTCTGGATTTGTTGTAACTGATGTAGATTTTTAGATTAGTACATGGTTCAGTTAATTTTTCTTCTTACATATGTAATATTTGTATGGATACTTGATAACTTTTCATTTGTGTTTTATGAGAGGTTTGAGTTTAATGTAATATGAAGATGCTTAAAGAAGCATCCTAAGTTCTTTGAACCAAACTTATAAACACATTGAGTTCTTATAATTTGCCTTACACCATCTTTACTCCTTTGGAATAGAATTAACTCAATTAATGATCAATATGTGCTCCTATCAAGTTAGCATTACATTTTTTAAAAGCAAACTCACACGAGTAAATCTACATCAAATATACTCTTGACTAATATCATTATCACACGGATGAGACGCCACTAAACCAACTCGTTAGGTACCATTGAACTGTACCACAATCATCAAGAAGCTGGATCAAAGATACGCACACCTAAAGCAAAACACCAAGCAACCTAAGCCACCAAAAAAACTAACATAGACGGTACTACTTATCAATGTATAGACATCCCGACGAGTCACATATCTGGATGCAGTTATAGTCTTTGGTTACTGACAATTATTACACTTAAAACCCATGGTATCATATCTTACTACTTGCCACTTGTGAATTATTGCTACATGTGTAGTAAATGAAATACAACCAAACTCATTTTTGTATTGCATTGGAACCACCTGCCTTAGGTTATATAGAGGTGTTCAAACCAGTGGTTTTTTGGAACCGGTTTGGTTTTTGTCAACAAAGTCAATAACCGGGTGGACATGAAACCGGTTCCTGGTAGGTTTGAGTTTTTTTGGTTGGGTGTTGACGGGTTTGACCGGTTTTATCTGTTTTTGGCCCGTGCCTAACATGTTTTTGCCGGGTAAAGCTGGAACCGGTTCCGATATTTCCGGTTATAATTTATGTGAGAAACTGGAACTGGTTGTACCCGCCGGTACATGTAGGATCGGATTGGTTCCGGCTCTGGGCTCGGTTCCAGTTCCTAAACAGATTTTTTTGGAACCTCTAGAGTTATGTGACATTTTTTGACCACATTATCTTCACCACAGCCCAACTGATTGGCTTTTGGAGCCCACCTGATTTGCTTCGATGAAACAGCCCACGTTAACACTAATCGATCCCTTTATTGTGGAAAACTTTCCTTACTAAATTGTCCTTATCATTTCTTATATCACAAATAAATAAAAACACCCTTTTTAACTTTTATTACGTTACATAAAAGTGACAGTATCAATGATTTCTAACTCAAGTAGTTAAGAAGGGGTGTTGACTTGACTATTCGTTTGTGAGGTCTAATGTTTAACTCTTGTTGGGAGCATAATTGCTCTACATAATCCTATGATTGGAAGAAAGTGCGTCGACAATTAGACCCAAGAACACGATAACAAGATTTGATCTCAACTGAGATTGACATCTCTACTAAATTAAATTCAAATTATAGATAAACTTAACATTTAAACTATTAATTAATTAACTATTAAAATATTCCCTTCAACTTTCAACTTTCTTTCATAAGTATCTCAATCAAGATTATACCTACAAAGTTCACATCGGATAAAGGTTACTGGTTCGAACTCGAGAAAGAGAGAAAGTTTACGAATTTCATCAAGTTCTCACTTATCTGAGGAGTGCGATCTTACAAAGATCGAGAAATCGACCTTGTCTATATTATACGAGTAGCACATAAGGTACTCTGTGCTCTGCTGTTAAAAAAAAGTAAAAGTGATAAACCTTCTACCAACACCATTATTAAATTTGTCTGGAAGTAGATCAAACAAAACATCTCAGCAGATGGATTGGTGCAAAATATAGAAATGACATATTATTTGCGACACCTTCATGAATTGGGTGGAACATTGTTTCTAACAAATGGGTCCCAATTTATGTTTATCCAAAACCATTTTACTATATTTGTGTTATTATACATGATTTTGTAGATTATTACTAAATAGATTTAGAAAATAAGGAAAAATGGAAGAGGATCAAGAAACCCCTCAGCCTAGAGTTATCAAGATTAATTCAATTGATACATGGGATTCCCATCTTCAGCGATCAAAATCTCATGGAACCCCTGTAAGTATTTGCATACTTTGATCTTGAAAAAAGGCCTAAATTTGTTTTTATTTGGGGGTTTCTTAAAACTTCGTTTTCAATTTCGTTTTATGGATCAAGTTTCTGCTCAATATCTAATTGAAAAGATGAATTCTCTTCTTAAAACGTAACATCGTCGACCCTTGAACTGTTGATTTGAATTTCGAAAAGTTTTTTCCTTTTCTATTTATGGTTTATGTAAACCCTATAGTTTTTAAGTTATAGGGTTATCGTTGTTAGTTTTCTGTTTTCATATCGAAAAGATCGGTTCGTGTTTAGTTTGTGACTTTGTGTAGTTCATAATTTTTGCTTGCATTATAAATTATGTAAACGATAGAAGGATCACAGTTTAGAGTATGTTTGGAAATTCTGATTCAATTGTAGGAAAAGCATAATTTGATTAAGTCAGCTTAGCTTCTCACTAACTGAGTTTGAATCTTGAATCCAAACTTTAAGTTTCATCATTAGAAAGGCCTCACTTGTAAAAAGTTTTAATCTTTGTACCACTTTTGTGACAGATTTATGATGCAAAACCAATTTGATGCATAAAGTTTGTTTCCAATTTTTTAATTTGATATTAATATTCTCTACATTTAATTTATGTTTTATAGATCGTTGCACATTTTACCGCGTCATGGTGTGTTCCATCAATCGCCATGAACTCGCATATAGAAGAATTGGCCTCAGTTTTCATTGACATAATCTTTCTGACGGTTGATGTTGATGATTTTAAGGTAATCGTTGCAGCTTAATTCCTATTTTTTTTTTGTAGCAGTTGATATAAGTCGTCATGTAATTCAAATTATTCACATATTCAATCATTTTTCAATAATCTATAAATGGGTTGATTGTTATCTTTTGAGAATGGATAATTGTGCTATATGAACATGTCAATGTTTTCATATTGCAAAGTTGTTATATTTTTGGTACTTGCTTAAATTTAACTGAAAATGATGATAGTCACACTCACATTGCAACTAACACATACAAAGTGGCTCTTCTTTTTGTTCAAAAGCCCATTTCTTTATTGAAAATTGATGGGGAATATAAATGAATTCTTGATTTTTTTTTATTCTGTACCTTATTTTCATTCTCAAAACTTTAAAAAAATATCAAGCATCTATATCTTTTTAGTGAAAACTCTTTATGTCTATGCGAAATTGATAGGAATATAACTGAGATTTTTTTTATGTGGGTTATATATCTATTGAACTTTAGGACTTACATTTTAATAAACAAAACGTATATTTAACCAGTGACTACTTCATCACTTGACTGATAATTTTGCTGACGTGGTGGCATCCATATAAATTGCCATGTCATCCGTGGCATTGCCACACCACCAATCATCAAAATTTTTGTACATTAAAGTCCAATACATACAATATTTATTTGTTTATATATTAAGTTATTAACTATCGGTCGGTGTAAAGTTGAATACATTTTGGTTCAATACTTTTTCTTTATCTTAAAATCTGAAATTTTAAATATTTGTAGGAAATAGCAAAAAAGTATGAGGTGAAAGCAATGCCAACATTCTTGTTGATAAAAGAAGGTGGTGTTGTTGGGAAGTTAGTGGGGGCAAATCCGGAAGAGATTAAGAAAAGGATCGAGACTCTTCTTCAATCCAACACTGAGTTTGTGGTCTAGTGCTACTCAAATTTGTACCATAAGCTTGTTTTCTTGTACATTCCCAATCAATGTGTGCTGTACAACAACTTGGTTTGTGGACCCTTTTGTGTACTTTGTGATTCTTGTTTATACAAAACTTTATGTGAGATTGGTTTGTGTTCACCCAATTTGATCTTTTGTGAGTGGTACATAAACCATATTGTCAACACAATCTTTCCATAATATATTTACCTCCATAAAGCAAAATATTTTTATATAACTTGAAAAAATAATAAATTCTAACATTTTATATGATACTCTTATATTATATTATTTCTACTTGAAAGAGAAACCCACTGCATGAAACTCCTCTGAATGTGAGTTAGTTCCGGGTGTCATGCCACTTGAGTCTTGTATACCTAGAGGTGCTAAAAATAGTTATGAAACCGAAACCGACTACTTTATTTGGGACCGGAACTGAAACCGTTCCTATCCGAACCGACAGGTATGACTAGCTCTAGTTTCTCCGAGAAATCATAGCCGGAACTAGAATGACTGGAAGAGGTTCCAACTCTACCAAGCCCAAAACCAGTTAGAAATCGGTCAAAACTTGTCAATACTTGGACAAAAACCCGATCCTACTCGGAACCAATTTCATCTCTACTCGGATATTGACTATGTTGACAAAAAACGAAAGCGGTTCTTACCCAAAATTTGTTCTTAAAAAGAACTGGCTTGAACACCTCTAGATGTTCTATACTTCTTATCTTGCATTTGTGTAAGAGATTGTTTTAGCACTTGAATCTATGATCTACACGAGAATAACTTCAACCTCTATAATTTCTATTTAAAACAACCCATATGTAACATGGGCATGTCTTCGTATATAACAAAATATGTAATAATATTCTTCAAAAACGGTTACAAAATAATGAATTTTTGGAGACTTGAACTTTAGTGAATAAGATGATAGAAAATGGGTATATTATTATTACGTCATTAATAGGATTTCATGGCGACGTGTAACGCTATGATCAACATCCGCCCCCCAGTGACACCAATCCCAATCTCTACGATTTTCCTCTTTTCAATTTTCATACCCAAAATGCAAATTCTCATGTGCTTTTCAATCCCACCGAATCATACCCTTTAAAAATCTCTTAAATTTACAATTCACCTTTATGCAATTCAACGCCATACGCACACAATTCTTGTTGATTTCTACCGCCATTTCCTGCCGGAGTCCTTAAATTCCGGCGAATGGCTGCTCCGGAGGAGAATGATAGTTCAAACTGTTTCTTCGATTTCAGTTTGATCGAACAGTTTTCGGTTCCCGGAGGTGAACTTCCCTCACTCGAACCGGAATTTCAATGGTCGTCGAACCCTTTCCCCGATCCAACTAATCGCAGGTCAATTGTTTGATTCGATTAACTCAATTTCATCATGCAATTAGTTTGATTGATGATATATAGTTAATAGTTGTGTGTGATCTTAAATATTCTGTTGTGTGTATAGCTATTGCAATTTGTTTTTCATTATAGTGATTGACTCCAAAGACTTATATATTTATCTTCTGTGAATGAATTTTCAAGTTTTGATTCCATGATTATTATAACATAAATGTATTTTATTTTTAGGGTGGGGTTCATGAATTAATTATAAATACTGTAAACCAAATGGTTATTGTACAAGTTTTTGAAGAAAATTGCTATTTATATGCCAAAATAAAACTCCAACTTTGTAGAAGGCCAAAATCATATACGGTCTTTTAATGCTAGGCAAAACTGGTCAAGATTTTGAGTTTTGGGCCTAATAATAATCGAGCAGATTAATTTTTTTTTTTTTTAAATAAATTGAATAGTTGATGTAATCTGGTTTGTTTTCTTTTACTTTTTCAGTAAAGGATTTGAAAATTTATATGAGAATTTAAATGCGGTCAAGGAGGACGAGTCTATAAAGAGGTAAAAATTATTTTTTTTAAATACATATATAATCAGTAAAATTATTAATTTTGATTGTAGGAAAAATCGTGGATCATGTTCTGATTCAAAGGCATGCCGAGAGAAGAGAAGGAGGGATAAATTGAACGATAGGCATGTTCTAGTTCTTCCATTTGTTGTTATCATGCTTGTACCACATGCATGTCAGTTTGTACTTTACTTATCTAGCCAAAAGTAACTTTTGTGTTTTTGACCATTGTTTGGTAAGGTTTCAAGAATTGAACGAAATATTGGACCCAGGAAGATCAACCAAGACCGATAAGAGTATTATATTGGCAGACGCGATTCGAATGGTCAATCAGTTGAGAGATGAAGCTGTTAAGCTCAAGGATTCTTCGCAAGATTTGCTAGTGAAAATCAATGAGTTGAAGGTATCTATTCTAAAGTTTGATTGTGTTTGTAGTTCGTACTCTCTTTCGAGAAATGTTAGCCTATACTAATATTATTAAACCAGGTTTATTAGTATGAGCTTATAGGTCCAGTTCGGTTACATGCAGATAACTTAACTGTATCAAATATCAATCTTTGTTACAAACTTTGACATGACCTTAAACGGTTCGATACAAATATTAAGTGAACCTTGGTAGTACATAACCAAGGTTAAGTTTGTGTATTAATTTGGCAGGTTGAAAAAAATGAGCTGAGAGACGAGAAGCAAATGTTGAAGGCGGAGAAAGAGAGAGTTGAACAACAATTAAAAGCCACCTATTGCCACCCGCCACCAGCGGCATTTTACCCGCCTCCGGTGATGCCAGTCCCCGTTGGCGGCAGGAACAAGTTAATGCCATTCATGGGAGTGCCCATGTGGCAGTTTGCTTCCCCGGCGGCGGTTGATACCTCGAAGGATCATGTTCTTCGATCACCGCTTGCATAGAAGAATTGAAGAAGTAATCTTGTTTCGTTTGTTTCAAAATCAAACATACTTTTGCAGTTTTGCTGACTGGCTTGTTAATTAATTAAAAAGCAGATATTGAGCTTACTAATGGGTTTGATTGTCAACTCATTGTGGTAGTGTACCCGGAAATAGTCTTGTGTTTATAACTTATTCCGTTATTCACGGAGTTTGAATGAAATCGATTGATCGGAGGAAAATTTACCAAAATGAACAAAGTTAGACTACCTTTTTTCTACAATGGACATGAAAATTCTGCTTACAAAATTAGCTTCCGTAACCTAATGTTCTTCGACCATGAGACTTGTGGGATGAAAGTTGATAATCATGTTATTAGGACATGCCAACATAAACTAATCAATTCCTTCACAATAATAGCATTTTACCTTGCTTTTCGTCCGTTTTTTGACTAAAAGATACTATTTTCACTTTTCCGGTCAAATATATATATATAACTTGCAATCTCAAAGATAGTATAGCCGGTTAGTTTGTCTTCATAGAATGATAACCATATCAATATTTGTTACTAAATGTGACTTGTGCATGTATGTTGTTCATAATAGAACTTAGTCCATTTCAATTCTTTATTTGAATTGTAGTGTGTTTGACCACAATAGTCAAAATGGACTAGATTGTGGGATTATAAAGTGGTGTTTGGATGTGTGTTACAAGATAGCTTCTGGATGTGTTTTTTTTATGTTTAAAATCAGTTAGACTCCTTAGAAAGTGATTATTTAAACTGATTATCTAACCCATAATAATTAGAAGCAAAACTTCTTTTTCGAAACATGTCAAAATAGTATCTACTAAAACACTGTAACACCCGGTTTTCAGATAGAATATAATGTATTTGATTTCCATGTACTTTTACGCAATGATAATATGAAAGCAATTTGTTGATTTTGTTCTAAATTGTATAACCTAGATGTTTATAAAAAGAAAAAGGAAAACCCATAAAACCTCGACAAACGCACCGAGATGACTGGAGAAATCCCGAGCCTAGAAAATGTTATCTCA
>WOUH02000031.1:185985-196237 GCA_009936405.2 Stevia rebaudiana | reverse complement strand
CTATACTCAAATTAAAGATAATAAAATTCTCTATTTTATGGTGTAATTTTTTTAAAAAAATATTAAAGTATGTAAAAGTTATTTAATCTATAAAAAAAAGATGGAAGTTGATTTAATTGAAATTTGTTGATTATTCCTTCTTTTATTATTTTTCTTCAATTGAACGCACTTTTTCATACTTATTTTCTGTGGATGGGGACCATTTAATCTTAACCATTCATTTGTGAGATCAAAGGCTGAGAATCTTTCCTACCCTTCTCACGAAAATAAGTATTTGTATTATAATCATCTCCTTAACATTAAACACACTTGAAATTATTATCAGCGAACACTTAAAAAGGAAGAGCAATAAATTCAAATTTCCCTATATATATTTATGACTTTTAACATTGGTTGAAAGAACGCTTTTTATTTCAATTTTAATTTTTCCCAATCCATATATTTAGTTTGGTTGCTATTTCACAAAATCCAAATTTCTTTAAAACAATTCCCCCCCAATAAACCGAATTTGATTTATATTGTTCAAGTGCACCTCTACATATTTCTTCGCTTCCACATCTGCCAACTCACAGCATTTGGGTACTTTAAGCAATCAATTCCATCTCCCATTTGCTTCATATAATCATATTGTTAATGGCAATTCATCTCAAGCGATTGGCAAATGTTCTTATCTCCTCAAATTCCATCTTCAACCCCATTTATGGGAAATCTTTTGTTTTAGATTCTCACTCTTCATTAGAGGAGAAATTCATCTCAAGTTTTACCAGCCGCC
Source organism: Stevia rebaudiana (assembly GCA_009936405.2). NCBI lineage: Eukaryota > Viridiplantae > Streptophyta > Magnoliopsida > Asterales > Asteraceae > Stevia > Stevia rebaudiana. The sequence goes on along the minus strand of WOUH02000031.1, from coordinate 195,465 downwards.
ATGGTTTCTCGACTTGCTCTGTCAGCACTAACGGGCACATAGCCTCAGGTGAGCTACTTCCACCAATTTAATATGATATTGGTTGATTGTTCTTGTTTCTCCTAACCAGCGTATCTTTGCATTTCAGCTGTTTGACGAAATGCCTCTATGAACAGTATGATTTTGTAGTGTTCCCGCTATGAATTTGTTACACAATCAGTATGATTTTTTAGTTGACTTCTTTTGACTGTAGCTTGTTCTGATTAGTTTAGTATTACTTGTGCATTTTAGTTATGTGGTTTACTCACTTGTACCTTTCTGTTTTACAATTGAGTCTCATCTCTATATATATGTACTCACATCATGTATGCTAGTGAGATTTTATATACCGTATATTGCTTCCTTAATAGTTCTGATGGCTCTAATGTACTTGCATATCAGTTGTTCGGTAAAATGTCTCTCAGTTTGAGCGATGCTATTTTCTTGATTTTGGACAAGATGTAAAGTCTAAGGAACTTTTAGTTAAGATGTGAATGGCCTCAAACACAGATTACTAATGTTCAAATCGTTGTTGTCAATGAATATCTTATAGAAGAAACTTGTGACGATTTCCATCTTAAGGAAGAAAACTTGTTTGATATAGAATCGTGGTTCCATATTGCACTAACTCACACTTGCATTGTCTGATTAGAAGATGTTAATGAAAGAGGGGGCCACCATGAATTTTTGAAATGGCACAAAGGAGGTGGGATGTTTCATAAGTCAGCAAGTATTGATCCAACAGCATTAATAGATTTTGGTGCAGTAATCCATTCAGGGTCATTTGTCAGTGGAAATGTTCATGTAGGATCAGGAGCTGTTGTTGGCCCCGATGTCACAATTGGCGAATCCACAAAAATAGGGTATGTTCATATGCCCCTTGTGAAACAGTTATTTTTCATATGTTTATTTGCCATCGTCATCTTACAACATTCCAATAAGTTAACAAGTTTGAATGAAACTGAATATATACATAGTAAATATGCCCATATATATTGAAACAGTTGGATTGACTATTTTATAAAATACTTTGGTCTCAATTTGTCTGTTTTACTTTTTCCATGATTTCGTAATAATAACTCCTGCGTTTCATCAGGTTTAATGTTGCACTTGCAAATTGCACAATTGGAGATTCATGTGTCATCCATCATGGGGTCTGCATTGGTCAAGATGGTAAAATCAGTTTTTATCAACTATAGTAAACCTTTTACTTACGTAGAAGTAGAATTGAAAGTGTTAAACAACAAAGCAATGTTTTGCAACAGCTATATTAAGGTTTCAGAATCTGTAATGATATCATTCTCTTCAGGTTTCGGTTTCTTTATCGGTGAGGATGGGTCCATGGTGAAGAAGCCTCAAGTTAGTAATCAGCATTTGCTTCCCCTCTTTTGGTTTTTGTATTTTTGCCTGTTTATTTTAACTTTTCTATATCAAGTTTTTTTTTGGTTTTAATGTTTAGGAGCTGAAAGCTCACATAGGGAATAATGTTGAGATTGGTGCAAATACATGCATTGACAGGGGAAGGTTGTTTTCTTTCTGTGAGATGAAGTATGTTTGTGACAGAAATGACATTTACCTGTTTTTGTTTCTGCAGTTGGAGGGACACTATGATAGGTGATGATTCAAAGATAGATAATTTAGTTCAGGTATGTCACGTATATTGTTCTTCAACCATGATTCAACATGAGCTCTTCAACTTTAATTGCCAGATAGGTCACAATGTAGTGATTGGCAAGTGTTGCATGTTATGCGGGCAAGTTGGCATTGCGGGTTCAGTAACGTATGCTTTTTTTTTTTTTTTTTTTTTTTATTTCTTTTAAGCAGGGGTTGAAACTAAATCATGTGTTTTGTCATTTAGGATGGGTGACTATGTAACTTTAGGTGGAAGGGTTGGAGTTCGTGATCATGTCAACATTGTGTCAAAGGTATGTGTGAATTTTAGTCCATCATAAAGATTCATGTTCATGTCTGCAAATCAATAGGTGCGGCTAGCAGCTGCTAGCTGTGTGACAAAGGATATTACTAAACCTGGTGACTATGCTGGCTTCCCTGCTGTAAGGAATTTTATATTGGATGCCATTAAAGCTTTAACCTGTTTTCTTAACTAAAGTTTCAAACAGGTCCCGATTCGTGAATGGAGAAGACAGGTTGCTGCTATTCGTAACCAAACATTGAAGTAACAGATTCCTTTTCAGCGCTACGAATCAAATGATGACTCTATTCTTATGTGATTAATGCAAAAAAAAAACCCAAATGTGTATTAAACTCAATGAATGGTTGCTGAGATGTCAATCCACAGTAAGCAAGCAGTGTGTAATAAAGTAGCTATAACATTTTATACACCTATTAACAGATACTATATATTATATTACTCTTCTTCCCTTGAATAAGAAAACACCATAACATCTTTAGTAGCGTTTTGAGATTCGTGGCATCGAGCACCTGTTTTTACGGTCTTGGTAGAGCCTCAATACGGTAACAGCAGTTTCTTCTATTGCTTTCCCAGTCACTTCTGTGAATAATAAATACATTAAATTTAAAACCAACTTATAACTTTACGTCAATGATCATAATAGAGATATACAGTACTAACCAATTACTGGCCAAGTTGGATTTTGTGCAAAAATCTTGCAAGCAAAATCAAGCTCCTCCCTCACATGATCCATCTCTGAATAATTAGTTCTTACTTCTTCAGCAAACCCTAAGGTTTTTGCTCTTGCTCTTCTTATAGTTTGCAACACAACTGGATTAATGGTCAAAGCAAAAATCTTCTCTTGGTCAATCTTGAACAAGGTTTTTGGCAAATCTACTCCCATAACAATAGGCACGTTTGCCACTTTGAATCCTTTTTGTGCCAAATAGATAGACAATGGAGTCTTTCCTGTTCGTGAGACACCAGCAAGAACAATATCTGCTTTGTGCAAGTTCTGAGGTAAAGCTCCATCATCCTGCTTTATGGTGAACTCGATTGCATCAATTCGTTTGAAGTAATCATCTGTTAACGGGAATTTTCTACCTGGAGCACCACGAGGTAGACCAGAAGGTGAAACCCCTAAATGTAATGCAATCGCGTCTGTAATTGGACTAAGTAGATCTGTTGATGGAACACCCCACCTTTTGCAGGCATGACGGGCTGAAGCAGCCATGTTTTCATCAGCCAGTGTGTATATCAGCATTGCTTCTACTCGAGCTGCTTGCTTTATAATCTCCATTAGTCGTTCAACATCATCAATCTGATGTGAAACAGAAACAAAAACAAAAACAAAAACAAAATACGAATTCATATCATTACTTGACGTGTGATTCGTAATCAATAGAATACAAGTGAGTTACCCCGGAGAACAAGTGAGTGTTGACAGGACAACCACGATCCACCAAGCAATGTTCAAATTGACCTAACGCAGCGTTCACCGAATGCTCCGCCGTCCATCCTGTGCCATCGGAAACCATGTAAATATGTTTCGCTCCGGCTGCCGTTTCATTCATATCCGTTGCACAACCCTCTTCCTCGTCCGAAGAATGATACAGACTATCAGGAGTTTCACCTACTGGTCGATCAACAACCTCTGTTTTCTGAAGCAAAGTTCGTTGAACAGGACGGTCAAGTTTCACGCCTGATCTGATTGCGCGAGCTCGAGACCATCGGATTAACTGAGAGCTACCCTTACGACGGTCAGTTTCCGATGTACGATTGGTGATCTGGTTAGGGTCGGGAGTAGGTCCAGCAATCGGCGGGGTAAAACGGGATAAGCTAATCGGGGATGAAGATATCATCGTTTTCCAATTTCGAAATCTTTTTGTTTTAGACTTTTATTTGATTTATTCTCACAATCTTTGTTGTTTCTTCAGTTGTCATCTTCTTTAGGGTAAGCGGTGTTACCGTCATTCTATAAATATAATTCATATCGTAGAAAAGAATATACTGCAGTGGTTTTCTATACAGTCGGCTATTGTAAGCCAGAAAATTGAATTTTTAAAGTGGGAAAACCCGGAAATCTCGAAAGAAAATTAAGGGTTTGTTTCGTATGAGGTAATGAAATGGACGAACAATAGAATGAATATGGTAATATAATAGACAAGGGAATCAAATGGATCATTACTATTTCATTGTCATGTTTGGTTACCTGTATTAATGAAATAAATCATTACTTCATTGTGTCTGGTAAAAGGGAGAAGATGCATAATTGAAAAACAATTTTGGTCGGGTCATGGTTCCGGTTAGTGTTTGGATCATGGATCGGCTCGTGGTTTGGGTTGTGGTTCAACTTATGGGGGGAATAGGGTGTGGGACGGGTCATGGTGTGTCATAGGTTGGATCATGGGTTGGGTTATGGTTCGAGTCTCGGGTCGGGTCATGGGTTGGGTTATGGTTTGAGTCATGAGTCGAGTCATTGTTTGGATCATGGATTGGGTAATTGGTCAGGTTATGGTTTTAGTCATGGCTCAGATCATGGTTTGGGTCATGAGTCGGGTTATGGTCGAGTCATTGTTTGGGTCATGAGTCGGGTTATAATTCGAGTCATTGTTTGGGTCATGTGTTGGCTCATGAGTCGGGTTATGATTAGAATCATGGGTCGGGTCATGAGTTGGATCATTAATCAGATTATTTCTTTAAGGAAAGGAATGAAAAAAAAAACATCAATCCACCAAGAAATGAAAATCATTAAAAGAGAAAAATTCACATTCTTTATGTAATGATATATTTCATTACTAAATGCAACCAAAAGATGATTTATTTCATTTCAACTTAATGACTTATTCCATTTCAGCCTCTATTAATGCATACCAAACGTTACATAAATGTAAGAACATATAAATGTTAAATTCAAGTCGAAGCATCTCAACTATCACACAAACAATTGGACTAAGCAAATCCACTTGTTTATACAGTACGTTATCCTCTATCTTTTAAATTCTATCTTATGTAGTTTTCATATTTATACACATCACATAAATTATATGCATAATTAAGTGCATCTTTGAAATATTTTATTGCCACATTATCAACAGAATTAGAATTGGTTTTGGTTTATTTTATCGAACAAATCTCGGCAGGCCTACTTTGTGACCAAATCTTTTGACATCGTCTTGAACTTGTTGTCTAAACTCTCCAAAGCTAAAACTTCTATAAGTTGAACTCCCACAACTTTCTATCACTGTTTCATTAGATGGACACAAAAAATACGCAGTTGAAAACCTCTCAAAGTGCTTATTAGCAACCACTCGATGCTCCACACTCTTATAAACATCATTACTCCATGCCTGCATATGAAAAGAATCCATAAACACTAGTTCATATACTTCAATCTATCAAGATTCGAGTCTTTAATTGAAGTATTATCAAATGAGGTGTTAATAGTCAAAATTTGTCTACCGTATGTGTATCCTCAATTAAATATGGTTATCTAAATCATATTATAAACGTATGTAAATTTCCTTCCTGCAACATTGATTTGAACCTCAATGTCTTTTTTAATGTTTGAACCCTCTGTTATTTATTTAATGAGGGTTGAAACGATGCTCATTTGTGTAAGGAATATGAACGTTTATCATGAGCTATTATAGTTAGGCGGTACCACCTCATACTTTGTAATGGGAGGTCAGGTGTTCAAATCCTGGCTAAGGCAGAATTGCTAAGGCATGTTAGGGGTTAGATTCAGGTGGTTCATCCTATGATGGGCTGAGGGAATGTAGTGGGGATTGTGTGTTGTAAAATCTCAGCACAGTTGACTGACACATAGCCGTTATAAAAACACTATTGAAGTATTGAAACACTGATAGAGGAAGTACTTATGAGCCATGCTATATTTTTTTTCTATAAAAATCGTGCGTTGTTTACTTTCACGATGTTGCTCGATAAGCATCTACTGGTATGAGAGCGATAAAGCGATCAATCCAAAATCAAAGATCAAGATGAAGGGTCAGTTAGAAGGAAAGTGGAGGAGAAGGAAACAACAATGAAACCAAGAACCAAAATTTTGGTAAGGTGTGATTGTGTCTTCCTTTAAACAACAAGATCGTTCACCTTTCGCAAACATGTGGTAGAACAGAATAACTTTAGGCGTTGTATTTATCCAAGATATTAAACAAACTTTTTTTACAATTCTTGACAATGGTACTTTGAAGAAGACCAAAAGCGACATACTGTAGAAAGCAACAAAGCACAAGTAGGTGAAAGTGAAATCAAGTTAGAGATATGACAACACAACTAAAATATATCGGTCATTTCATTAAGAGAAGGCGCCTCATATATATATATATATACCAATGTCCCTTGCTAATATTAGTCAATGGCGATGAGAATTAAAGCCATTTCATGAATGCACATCGACTATAGGATGTCTTCTGGCATGACAACCTAGGACCAGAGACATATATGACAATTGGCTTATTTCTATCAAGTTATAACGGAGGACGTAGTCCTTAATATAACTAAGGTATGGGAAGCTCTAATGACTAGGAAAGGGACTTCAAGAGGGATCCTTGATAAGAATGGTACTTGATTTTAAAGTTTCTTTAAACTTTGACATCAATCGAGGAGTCTTCAACTTTTGACAATATGCCATTAATGAGGCAAAACGAAGATCAAGAAAGGCTTATGTTTGCTCCATGTGATGACTAAAATTGAAACTAAGGGCATATGCGAGCGAGCTCATATGGTTGAGGGCAGTGGAAATAGTCGCTCTAGGGAGCTGAGTAACAACATTGTAAATTTTGATGGTTTATAAACACATGTTTTTATGTCTTATTTGCCCCATTTTAATGTTATTTTATTTCAAATTCTATGATTTTTGGTACTTATTGTTTTTTGCGTGGATCTGTAAGTTTGGGTGTAAAAACATTCTTATTCAAGAAAAAAGTAGAGCTTGTGGCATTTTCAGGAAAGTTTGAGGACTAAAAATCCCAACTATTAAAGTTCAAGGGCTCTTATTCTCTTATAGGAACTTCAAGGGTAAAACTTTTGTTAAAACAGGAAGTTTAGGGGCTAATAAGGACATCATGGGAAGTTGTAGGGGGCTTAATGTAAAAATTAGGATTTTAGTGAGTTTCACCGGACGCTGGAGAGTGTCCTAGCAATCTTTGACTTTGACCCCATGCTTAAATAAGAGTCGTTTTGATATTAAAAAGAGTCGATTCAATATTAATATCTAGAAATCGTATATTATTTTTCTTTCTAGCTTGTTGTTGCTCGATAACACTGGATTCATTGTCAAGATCCCGAATAATACTAAGCGTAAGAGTGAATGATTGCTTTATAAAACCATATTTTAAGTATATGGTTCGATACAAGGGTGTAAACGAGTCAAATCAGCTCATGACATGACTGTAATCGTCTCTCTAAATTCTTAAACCCGAGCTTGAGTTTTTGTTGAAGCTCAATTAATAAACAAGCCTGATCAGCTTCCCTTTTGGAGTTTAAGTATGCCAAAGCCTGAACGAGACTGTTATTGAAATAATTGTTCTTCAATATATTTAATATATATATTTACATAAAAACTATTATTATTTTTAAAATTATGATAAAAATTAACCATATAATATCTATTATGATATATAATTATAATATAATTAAGTATATAAAAATTACTTATAAATTTATTGATTAAGAAATTTATCAATAATAAACGAGACGAGGTCGAGTTTGAATTACTAGTTACAAGTCAAGCTTGAGCTTTATGATTAGAGTTCGAAATGAGCTAGGCTCAAGCCTTCCATGAGTTAAGTGTCCAAACTCAAGCCTTAACAAGATTAGACTCAACTCTTAAACCCTAGTTCAATCACGATGACGATGATTATATTAGTTATGGAAGCAGTTAGACTAATTCATAATATATGAGCCTAATTATACTAAATCCCGTGTAGTAATCTATTCGTCCGTTATTGTACTTTCGATAACTCAATGCAAAATTCCATCAACTTGATATTCGAGCATGCTCCGGTATTAGCTAGTGCCTAGTGGGTTATTAACAGAAGGCCATGTTATTCTCGGGTTAATCATATGTATAATGAACTTTTTTAGAATACCTTAAGATTATATACGATATATATGTAGGTAAGACTACAATTGTTCCTCCATTCTTCTAGTTTACTAGGAAATATCATAGTCCGGACTTAAAATTCGAATTTCTTAATTAGCCTAAGTATTATCGGCACAAAGGCACAAAATTAAGCTATAGAATAATTGCATACCTGAAAAAGATCCCCAATAATAACGATTAAGATTTCTTGTTTAGGTTTAACATCAATCCATTTTCCATTTCTCTGAACTTGCAATCCTCCTATATGATCTTGATGCAATATAGTGAGGAAATCGCTATCAGTATGTGGCATTAATCCAAAAACCTGTGAAGAATTAGGGCAGAATGGATATCGGCTCATGCGGATGTAGCACGTATTAGGTGTACAATTATCTGTAAAACCAGGCTTTTGTCCGGTCTTTTTGGCCAAAATGTCCGCGAGCTTCTCTGCTAAGTTGGAAACAATCTTCGCATATTGTTTCATCGTGGCGCTGAATGAGAGTTAAAAAAATCAAACTCATCATACTTATCAATGTTGTATATGATAAAAGTAAAATTTAAAAATATGTTTGCAAGAACCAATTCATAACATTTTAGAACCCTATCAAAATTAATAACAATGTCTTGTATTTTAGTTTCATATAAAAACGGTTACATTTCACTAGCTACAAAGTGGGTTTCTCCTGGATTTGTGGGGCGAGGTCGTCACGCTTTCAGCGATTCGCTGGGTGGAAGGTTGATTTGTTTTCCTGGGTCAGGCCGGGTGGACATGCTATTTGCTGTTCATAAAGAAGTGTAAGATCAAATAAGATTGGTGCTCATCAAAGCTAACTTAGTTTACTTGTTCTCTATCCAAATAGTCTAAAGCTACATAAGACATAGTCTGTCAGAAGCTAAAGTACTGATGGAGACTAGTTCCTAAGTTTTACCGAATGAATAATCTATCGGCAGCTCAAGGATCATACAAACACATTCAAAGTCTTGCTGAAGAACAACATACACTACTGATTATTAACTCTGCCGACAGACTACAGCCGCCGAATGATGAGATCCCACCATCACATATTTGAATTTCCAGGGTCGGGTAGCTAAGGTGTATTAAGATAATTTTTGCCCGAGTAGACGTACGATCTACCAACTAACTACCAAATGGGTTAATATGAAAGGAAAGATTTGCCGTTTTATGAGGTTTTACACTGAAATTTACACAAACTGTGAATCGAAGTGGAACGAAGATGACATTTGGAGATGACGAAAGGTCAATACCAAAATGTCATGGGTCATGACACACTTTACCTATTTCAGTGTGTGGCGCATTGTGATGAGACGTGTAACGACTGGCCAAATTCCGGCAGTCAACCGATCACTTTCCGACCTTTGACTATGTGTAAACCGGCTATACGCCATCTGTAATGTAATATTTATGTGAATGAAATATTACCAT
>WOUH02000031.1:146220-158351 GCA_009936405.2 Stevia rebaudiana | reverse complement strand
TATAATTCAATGATGTATAATCTCTTATGTAATCATGTGCTTATGACCCGATCATGGTCGCACCCTCGAACTCCACACGTCGCTTCCGCAAACCGTTGACCGTTTCGTGGGGGTGTGACATGTCGTTTAAGGTTCTCTTTTATTAGTGTAGAAAGATCTGGAAACATTAGTAACATCATCTTCTTAATGAATAAATAAAATCATCTTCTTAATGAATAAACAAAAGTATGTCATATAAACTTTTATTTTAATTGAATGTCAAATATTTACCATAATATAATTAAATGTTTTAATCATTGAAAATATAAATTTGTACACCGTGTAGTTTACGAGAATCTCACATAGTTTAATAATATATGTTAATTATTTAAAAAAACAAAATAAAAAAATAAAATCCGCGTCATGACTCCACATCAACATCAAAACAAAAGAAAACATATTTACTAGTTGAAACATGAAAAAAAAAAACATGATTCAAAACATGTTAAACCTATAATTTAATGAAATTTGAGTCTCTTAATTGAAACAAAATTGAAACTTGGTTATGTTTCTACAAATGGTTTTATAGGTGTATATATAAATAGATCATCAAAGAGATTAAACACGGAGTGGGATCAAATACATTTTTTACTTTTACAAAAACCATGAGAAACAAAGCATTATCATCAATAATAAAGTGTTACTATGAGAAATTATGTTTTATATGCAAACAATCAAACATACCATAATGCACATATTATAGTAGCACATTGTTATTAATACTATCAATTTAGATTTCATAACTTTTACAAAAAACATGTAAAGATATTATGATAAAACTTTATAAATTATAATAATAACATTTGGTTCCTACAGTTTTTAGCAAAAACATGGTTTATATGAAAAAGAAAAGAACCGTTAGAATTCATTACCAGGTACCACCACTGCTTTCAAATTCAAATCTTCTACCCCCCACTGTCCGATCCCGAATCTCCCAATTTCCGACACAAATTCAAACTCACCGGAAAAGAAAAAACCTTAGATCCAATTTCAGAAATACAGAAACAATGGATCCAAAGCAACAAAAACAGCAAATCCCATCTTCCCCGTTAGCAAATCCATCATCAACATCTTGTTCCTTACTCCGAGACATTTCCAATTTCAAAACCCCCAAACCGCAACGCCGTTCTCAAATAAACCCTAGTTTCAAATTTGAATCTCCTTGCCCCCAATTCTTCAGTGCTCTTAAACAAACACCTAAATCATCACACTCGACAGTTCGTCGCCACCCTAGATATTCACTTGCTGCTAAAAAACTCAAAGCAGTGGAACTAGAGCAATCAAAATCATCAAGGAAAACTCAAACCAACAAAGAGAAGTCCCTGAAGTCGCTGGCGAAGTCTCTTACAGTTTGGCTCAATTTCTTATTTGAAAACCCCAGGTTCTCGATTAATTTGATTTGTAATACTAACTTCCATAGATTTATGATGTATTTTTTGATTTTTAAGGTCAATCGTGTTTTAATATATTATCTTATTGTATAGGCATAAAATAATCAGCTGTATACAGCAATACGTATTATCAAACGTTACTAAATACATTCTATTTATTACTTACTTTAACCCAATATTCCGGACATCTTAATTATAAGAAGTGGTTTATGCAGTTGCTAGAAGCACATCTGAACAATATTACCTGTACCACCTGTTACTGCAAGTGATTATATACGATCACCCATAATCACTTTTAAGACACATCCCAACACGCTTAAAACTGTGTTTTCTTTGTTACCATTTTTTAAATGAGTTATTATTTAAAATTTTAGGTCTTGTGGAGTTGAGGTATCAAGATTTACCGGTGAAGATTCGTCTGATGTGTCATCAGATGCAGTGTTTTTGGGTGCAAAGAGGGATAGTGTGTTGTCTCATAGTGGAGTGGACATTGATCGAGAGTGGCGTGGGTCCAAGCGTAGGAAGGATATTTTATGGGTTCATAAGGGTAAAACGGGAAACAAATTCTCGAGTTCTATGTATTCCCGTTTGCAGGTTTCACTTGGGGATGTTTGCAGCTTGGATGACATGAAAGAAAGAATGGCGGTTTACTTGAGCCAATCTAGTTGCCATGAGATTCTTGATGTCATGACTCATGTTACAAAGGTTTGGTTTGTTTTCAATTATTTGTAGGCTTATGCTAATGATACTTCTAAAAGCATCGTCACAGTAATCTCTTTAAAATTTCAGAGTATTGATGAAGGAAGACTAAAAATGAAGGCTCACTGTCCAATCGTTACTGATGTTGGAATGAAGGAGAACGCGTTGAAGATTCTAATGAGTTATAACCCTGTTTGGCTAAGAATTGGTCTTTACATCATATTTGGTGGTGAATCTTTGTTACCAAAATCAAACATAGATACAAATTCTGAACAAGAATTTTCTTTTTTAAAAATCGTTTCTGAAAAATTGTTTTTCTCGCATCCTGGACTCGCAAAAGCCTATGTCTATAACAAACTGGTCGATGGTTTGTACAGACCGGGTTATTATGAAAAATTAGGGAGTGTTATATTGAAGAAAATATTATTGTTGGCACTCATACTTGATCGTGCTAAATCACAAAGCAGTTTGCCTATTTCTCATGGTATAGATGGGCTTGATGGTGGGTCCCCTTTGTTGTTCACATCTCAAGCTACTATCAACTCAAGTTCTGAAGTGATATCTGGTAAATAGAAGATTCTCTCTCTTTATTATTATACTCAAGAATCTTTAATGCTCACAACCAATACTTGTTCATTTTGTCTAGATTTTTTATCACCTGATGTCATGCATGGAGTTGGTAATCTTCTTACACAACTCACAATTATAGGATACAAGGTTTCTTACCACCAAGTATGTTGAATTTTCTTTAATTTGTGAGTTTATACCCTGTATGAAGCTATATACAAGTAATATCATTGATGATCATGTTACATCTTGCAGAATACTCTTGTGAGGTATGCTTTTAAGGTGACTGATCTTTTTAATGATTTACAAAATGGAGTTCTTCTATGTAGAGTCATTCAGCTCTTACAACACGATCCTTCTATTCTCAAGGTTGACTATTATTAAAACTGAGACATTCTGGTTCCTCTTAAACTACATAACACTAGGTGCTTTAAGCTTACTTCTGTTCTTTGTTGGGCAGAAAGTGGTTGTTCCATCAGACGATCGAAAGAAAAACTTAATTAACTGTGAGATTGCTTTAAAATATCTGAAGCAAGTTGGAGTTCCATTAATTGACGATGATGGAATCCAGATAATAACAGAAGATATTGTTAATGGAGATAAGGAGCTCATAATCTCATTGTTATGGAACATGTTTGTTCACTTACAGGTTTAGTTGATATCTTAATACTTTTGTTAAAAAAATGCTGGTTTGTAAATTCAGCAAAGGTTTATGTATAACTAATCTGACTTTTGTGCAGTTGCCACTTTTGATCAACAATGGGCTTATATCTGATGAAATCTCTAAAGTACGTGGACCTGAAGAGGTATGCATTCAGTTACTAATGATCATTTGACCTTCATACATGATTTTCAGTTTACTAATGATCATTTGACTTTTAATTCTTCTCTGGATCTTAACAGATGCTTCCAAACACCTCAAGTCACTTGGAGTTGCTTCTTGAGTGGATTAAGGTAATTTTATTTCATCCATGCATGAAATAGTTGAATGATGTTTACTGATACTCATTTATGCAGGCAATTTGTGATAATTATGATTTGAAGGTTGAAAATTTTGCTTCATTGGTTGATGGAAAAGCCATGTGGTGCTTGCTTGATTATTATTTCAGAAAAGAATATTGTGATGCTAGTTCTAACATGGTATGTACTCTTAGCATGTTGAAGTTATTTTCTTAATCATATCATGTTGTTTATTGGTGTATGTTTGTGAACCTTTAAGGATCCAAATGGAATGTCGATTATGTCAGCTTCAGATTATGTTGACGTGGTGCATAACTTCTTGCTGTCACAAAAGTTAACAACACTGTTGGGAAATTTCCCAGAGGTATGTTAATTTCTATATAACCTTAATTTATCTTTTAATTCTCAAATAAACAGAGTTTCGCCAAGTTTTCATGATTTACATTCTTAATGTTTAGGTTCTGCAAGTTAGTGATATACTTGAATATAAAGGAGCCTGCAGTGATCGGGGAGTGATTATTATGTTGGTTTTCCTCTCATCCCAACTAGTGGTCAAGAGAAATTTGGTAATAAACTAATGACCAAACTACCCTTTAACTTGAAATCAAGTGGACTTTAACATGATGATACATTATATTTTTTGTATGACAGCGGCAGATCAATTTTCACAAACTTTTGGGTCATAATCAAAATCCAGAGATAAAATGCATCAGGCGAAATCAACTCATAGGATGTGATGAAAAGACTGTAGAAACCTGTCAGAATGACATTGGAGGTTTTCACTGCTTTCTTTTTTCTTCTCCAAGCTTGGTAATCGATCAAGAAAGTTTACTTATATTATTATTATTATTATTTTTCATGTAGATAATGGGAGAAATTTTAAGGCGATCATGGCTTGGTGGAAAGAAATGGCTCAACACAACAACAAAGCGAATGCGAATGTGAATCCGGTTTACACAACACTAAATAGCTTTCCTGACAAACAATCAAGTGATAACAAACGAGGTTATCAGTCTAAACTTTCTATTTCTAATAACCTTGTGACAGAAATATTATGATCTTATATTTTCCTGTTGGTTTCAGAAAACGCTGCAACAGTCATACAATCTCATTTCAGACGATTGGTCAAATACCGAAGCTATGCTCGAACAAAGAATGCAGTTTCTTTTCTTCAAGCTGTTATCCATGTTTGGCTAACGGTGAAGAACACATCAGCCGGTTCAAAATTCAATACAATCCAGATTAAAAAACAACCAAACGGTATTAAGCTTTCACCATTTCATCTAATTCATGTATTGTTAAGTTCTTGTTTTTTCAATCTGTTTCGTTTTAATTTTTGTTTACAGATGAAACGAAACAGTCAAAAAGTTTTTCTAGATATCTGATTGACAGACATGCTTTCATGAAGCTCAAACGTTCTGTAGTAATCATTCAGCGCGCCATACGATGTTGGATTTCCCAAAAGCATCAAACTAATGCTGCAATTATGATTCAAAAATGCATTCGTGGGCATGCAGCAAGGTCTGAATATGTTCAACAATCGTCTGCAACCATAATTCAAGCTTGTTATCATAGTTGGATATTAAGGAAAAGTTTCTTGAATCAGAAACAAGCAGTAACAAAAATCCAAAGTCATTATCGTGGACATATATTAAGAAAGAGTTTCTTAAATCAGAATAAAGCAGCAACAATAATTCAGAGTCATTATCGTGGACACGTATTAAGGAAGAGTTTCTTAAATCAGAATAAAGCAGCAACAATAATTCAGAGTCATTATCGTAGGTTTCTATTGAGGGAAAGTTTCTTGAATAAAAAACGAGCAGCAACAAAAATTCAATGTCATTATCGTGGATGGTTGTCAAGAAACAGTTTCTTGAAAAAGAAGCAAACAGTTATCAAACTACAAAGGTTTATAAAATATTTGAGGCAGTCCAATCTTGAAATTAAGGCGGCGATTGCTATTCAGTCACATACAAGAGGATGGATTGATCGTAGAGTAGCATGTAGATGTAAATGCTTCATCGTGTTGATCCAAGTAAGATTTTTGATAGAATAACTGCAAGTAGTCTAGAGGTTTTTATATCAGATCATGCACAGATGTTGAAATATCAATCCTTGTCACAAACTCGCACTTTCGAACATTGAAAAAAAGATTGTAAAAGTGCATACTTTGCCAAGCTGTATAATTTTCAGAATTTTTAAGTGTAAAAAAAAATATGTAGAATCAATTAATTGGTGATCATGATGCTATTCTTCTATTTTTTTTTTTCTTTTCCGTTACGAAATATGATTTTGTGTACCACAGAGGTATTGGCGTGGATGGTTGATAAGAAAGGAGTTTTTGTTGAAAAAGGAAGCTGCAACAAGAATTCAAAGTGCTTTTCGGAGTTTTAATTGCTATAAAAATGCTTGTATTGTAATCCAGAGATTTGTCAAGGGGTGGATTATTAGAAAGAGGCTCTTAGGTAATTGGTTAATTGTGTTTTGTGTTCACTCATCATATCAGTTCCTTTTTTCTAATACGTATAATGTTACTTACATTGAACACGCTGATTTGTACAGAAAGCGGCGCAATATCATGCTGCAATCCTGACTTAACGAAAGAATACAATGATGGGCATGAAGTAAAGTTGTATGAGTATTCTGCTTTGAAGTTGCAGAGGTGGTGGCGGGGTACCCAATCTAGAAAAAGAACAACATCAGCGATTATGATTCAGTCAAATGTTAGAAGATGGATCGCTAAGAAGAAAGCAACTCAGAATAAACATCGTATTGCAGTGATTCAAGTGAGTAACATAACTTTTCTTCTTATATTCCAGATTTAACGCACAACTTATTATTTTTTTTTGTTTTACAGTCGTATTGGAAAGGGTATGTTGAGAGAAAACATTCAGAAAGAAAGGTAACCGACATACGGTTAAGGGTGCAAAAGGCTGCTGCAAATGTAGATGATGGCATGAGAATTATAAACAGGCTTATTGCAGCACTTTCTGATTTGAAAAACATGAAGAGTGTTAGCGGCATCCTTCATACTTGTGCAACAATTGGTAAGTTAATTTGGTCATTTAACAACTTTTTTTTTTTTGAGGAATATATAATTTATAGTTATTGTTTTACAGATATGGCTACAAAACACTCTCAAAAATGTTGTGAGAAGCTTGTGGCAGCAGGGGCCATTAATACACTGCTTGAATTGATTCGTTCAATTAGTAGAAGTATTGTTGATCAACAGGTTTTAAGACACACACTTTCTATTTTTAGAAACATCACACGTTATCCCCGTTTGACTGAAGCGCTCATTGACACTAGTGGATCGGGTCAAATAATTCTGTGGGAATTCATACGGTTTGTTTCTTGATAAAACTTTTGTTATTCAATTGAGTTGGTTTTTGTTCTATTAGTTACTTACTTTTTTGGGTGCAGAAACAAAGAAGACGCTTACTTCATTGCAGCTGATGTTCTAAAAAATATTTGTTCAAACAAAAAAGGAGTTGAACGATTGCGTAGTTTGTATGCTTTATTGAAGAGGTTGAATAATCTTGTGGAAGATCTTAAAAGGAAAACATGCAGTGAGAAGAGGTCAGAAAAAGTTGTATATATTTTTGGCAAAATAGATTTCCAAACAACTACTTTTTGAAATTATTCAACTGTCTGTTGTACCTTATTTTTATCAATTGACCTTCTTGATCAGCATTTTCTGACTCTATATCATATAAAAATATATATACTTTAATTATTTCATGGAAACATATTATTTGTGCAGGAATCAACGAACCCCAGCAACAAAGGAACAGACGGACCGAAGATTGAAAGAAGCCATTCAAATCTTGAAACTGATAACCAATGGTTAAGATTGATTCCAACTCGGAAGAATTTTTATTTTTTTTTATGCCTGAAGAAATCTTGTTTTCTTGCAAGAATTGTATTTGATTCTGTTTGAGATTTGATATTATATCGAGCTTGAATGACTAGAATTTACAAAACAGAATAACCTTAAAAATGCCATTTTTTAAGCAAAATAAGGAAACTAGCCGCCTAGAAAATAATTATATCGCAATCTTCATTCTCAAATATTCACATACTCCAAAGTCCAATCTCAAGGTCAATATACTTAACATGGTTTAAAACCAACAACCGTATATATATATATATATATAATATTAAACAGATATAATTAGATGTCAAGTTTTTAATAATAAACAATAAAACAACACTCTGAATCTGAATTTTACGTATTGACCCCAAGCACAAAGCCATTGCTATAAGAAGGAAGATTCGTAAAGAGACTGTAATTCCTGACCGGAGAACGAAAAGGATTGGGTGTAACAGGATGTGTAATATGTAATCCAGCACCGCGAATAACTTTTTTGGCATTTGCACATAATATTTCAGATTGGTCAGTAAAGAAAGCCGATAATCCCATTGATTTGATCAACTCAAGGACTCCAATCCAACTAGAATAACTATCAAATCCACAATTCAAACCAATAACAACATGGGGAGGAGGTAAATATGGTGCTTCCTCTTGGTAAATTCCCCTTACAATGTTCACACGTACTCGACTTCCGATTCCCAAAGTCAAACCGGACAAGTTAGTTGGGACTTCAGGTCCCACCATCACTATTTGCACGTTTCCCATCCCGTTAAGCATGTGACTTATCTCGGTGAACGCTGGCATCCAATCTAGTTCGTCTTTGGGTCCTATGTAGTGAATAATGACTTCTTTACCCTTGAGTAAAAGATTCTTGGAAATGACACATAGTGTTGTTAGGATGTAATAAACGGTTAACGGGTGTGAAAGGATGTCAGCAACTGGGCTAGACAACGGTAGTGATCTAAGGTTGTAATATTCAGGCCAGTTCGAGAGAATAATTGGGTTTGGAATCTTGTTTGTCTGCGGGTATTCATCATCATCTAAACCACCCCAGGATTCAGATAGTCTGTCTGTCGTAGGGAGTAAACCGAAAGGACAATGAGAATAACAAGGGCATTTTCGTCTCCACATACCCTTTTTATGTAAACCATTTCCAAGAATTTCAAGATATTTACAGGGATGCTCGTTGTTACAGGGGAATGTAAAGATACTAATAGCCAACTCGTCTTCACGTTCCATCATTGCTTTATAAAGCCCGCAAACACCTTTATGCGATTCTTTCCAGTGTTGTTTTTGGCACATAGTGCTACAATAGATTATACCATTGCAATGGTCACACGATATGAGATTTTCTCCATAAGTTTCTTTCTCACAATGAGTACATTGTCTTAAACTCCCTATGGACTTTAAATCAAAAAACGTTTCCTCCTTTTTAAAGTCTGAATGTTTAGTCGGTGTTGAGTTGACTTTTTCTGTATAACTTTGACCAGGTGGATGTGAGAATGTAACAGCAACAAGATTGTTGTTCTTTGACATTTCAGCAGGCCACTGCACATCAACAGTTTCAATAAACGGTTCAAAGAAAACAAACTTTGACCATTTTGGACTATCATAGTCTTCTACAAGGAGAGGGTGGACTAAAGAAACAGCTTTCACGACTCCATACATAAATTTAAGCTCTTCGATTGAGGGATTTCTGCATTTGAGCTCACCAGATGAATTGCAACGACAAACATCAAAAACAGGGAAACGATCAGCACCCGAAACCTCTAACAACAAAGATTTGATCATCTTCTTGTGTGAAGGAAACATTAATGATTCCATCTCAAATGTCACCCTCAAAACCTCAACATCTGGAGAACGAATTGTCTCTCTAGAACCCATCATCTTTTTTGCATCAGTTTCTGATCTGAACATGTATAATGCAAGATCTCCACCATCTCCGCCTATGAACTGAACACAAGGGAAAGGTTGTTTCTTTCCTGACCAATCCAAATCTTTCCCGACTTTAAGACCAAAAAGATGATCTGGTCTTAACCGTTTCCATGGATCGGTTCTATACAATGCAGCTGCAGAACCATAAAGAGACTTGATAAAAGATGGAGAAATGTTTTCAACATTTATTAAACAAGTTCCGGATCCTGGACCAAGTCCAGGCCCATAACCGAACTGTTCACGGTATCTCATGAATAATTTCTGCAGATGACTATCCATATCTTTATCTTGTGAGATCTGAATGCTTTCAAAACCTACTACAAACAACCAATCACATAAAAATTTTAGAGAAATTACCTAACTATACGTCAGTATTAGACATATGCAACGCAATGTCACTTGCATACATAGTATACTGCAGTTAAAGAGACGTTATAGAGATTAGAGATGACTGTACAGTTTTGCAGAACAGTTCGATCAAATGCACAATTGAACTCAAGGATATGTACTTGTAGCGGAAAGAATGTAATTTTAGGGTTTGTGATTGATGAACTGGATATTGGGTTCAAATGCAACAGAGTGTTAATGTGGATTCATGGAGGCTACACGCACGCTCCCTTTACCCTCTTTCACCAAATAACTATAGGGAGTGTGTTGTAAATTAGGTTAGTACATGGGTATCTTTGTAAAGTTTAGCACCAAAAGTCTAAGAACGTTAGTTGTAGATGTATTTAACGACTTCTAACCATAAATAAGGGTGAAGAGAGTGGTATCCTCCCAAATATAAGTACTATTTTAAATTACCTAATCAAATTATGTCACGTCAAATGCTCCAGCTACATACCTTTTATTAGTGGCAATGGTACCCTCTTAATATCCTCCCACTTTTTATTCCCCCAACAATTAAATTCCCAAACATTTCACTTACCCTCATCGGGCAAAAACTACCCGCAACCACTACCCTCTTAGGGTACCCGCATAAGTGGCGGTGGTGTTGTCGAATGCTTTAAGTAGTCGATTCCCTACCCGATGAAGTACTTCCTCCACCCTAAAGAATGGTTAAGAAACTTGTCATAGACACATGATTGATAATCAAGAACACATGATAGTATGATACATTAGAATAACTCTCTAATATTATTATAATTGAAAACTCACTCAAATCTCAATTACAACTCATTTCACGTCATACACATTGAATATGGCTTCCATGTGCATACACAATATCGGATAATTGGTTTTGGATAGCATCGAACATTGAAGACTTACAGAGTTCGAGTCTTTCACACCTTGGTTTATTGGTGGTTGGTCCGCCATGGTTCTTTAGAACAAACAATTTTTGAAACAAAGATCACAGTTTTTTTTTTTGTGACTCTCTTAACATGGAATTCTTTTTGAATTGAATGAGTCTTGATTGATTTTATTATACTTTAATTTTTAGCTCTTGATAGCAATTCAAACGTAAATAATGTTTAAAACAATATTAGGAATATGCCCTCCTTTTATATAACCAGAATCAATAGCAAACCTAGTTACATTTACCTAACACAACGCAACCCCTTGCGTATGTTATATTTATATAGAGTTCATTACACTGGGCAACAAGAAAACTAATCCTTTCAAATAGGAAACTCAAAAACTTAATGACCAAAAGCTACTAACAAACACTCTAAATGAGTCATGACCCATAACATAGATAAACCGGGTATTGGGCCACCGAGCATGCTGACCCGATTTGAAATTAATTCTCCTCCAACAATATAATCAAATAACTCGGGGTGATTGAAATTAATACTAATAAATTTAGTATCTAATTCTAATAAATGATTTCAAATAATGTCACACGGCACTACCACAAATTTTTGAATTTTATAAAAAAATTATTTTTATATTAAATTATAAAATAGATTTAAATTTCAAAATCATTTAAATTTGTTATTATCTAATTAAGTGTTTATCTTATATATTTTAAATAGTAAATTGCACTTGATATTACCAAGGTTTGCAATACTTAACAGATTGTCCACCGTTAACATAAATCGTCTCTAACGTTACAAGTGTCAAGAATTTTTGTCACTAACGTTTCAAATCTTAACAATTTTTGTCTATAACGTTTCAGGTCTTAACATTTTATTATTAAGGATTTAATGACAAAAATTGTTAAGACTTTAAACGTTATGGACGAAAAATGTTAAGGTTAACTGAAACTGTTAAGCTTTGAAAAAAATCAGAGACGAAAACCGTAGTTTACTATATTTAAATTTTAAACTTTAATTTTCTTTAATATGTATAATTACCAGCTAAGTTTAAGGAATTTATATTTTAAAGAGTTCCTGATGAATAATTTTAAAACCCTAAACATAATTTATAGTAATAGAAATGTCAAACATTTATTTGTTTTGAGTGTTCATATTAACTTAATATACATATGTAATGATTCAATTATAAAAAATTTAAATGTTAATTATATTAACTCGTGTAGTAAACGGGTTTTAAGCTAACGTAAACATATACTTATTAGGCCCCACGGAATCGTCCCGCAACTCCTCACTTTTTCTCACTTCCACATTAGCGTCGCATCACCTTTCCTCATTTTTTCTCACTTTTGTACATTTTACGCGCTGTCGTCCAACTTTTTCACATTACCCATTATCCTCTCCCTTTCT
>WOUH02000031.1:117037-131676 GCA_009936405.2 Stevia rebaudiana | reverse complement strand
CGGCCCCGATCGGTGAGTTCTCCCCATTTTTCCCCACCCCGATTTCCCGGGGGGGGGGGGTGGTGGTGGTGTTCCCGCAAAACCCCGGACGCCACGTCGGCTCCCCGAAGGGTTCCCCGACTCCACTCCGCTTGCCCTTATAGCCATCGTCATCATGATGCCCGTTTTATTCCAAATCCATTTTATGATTGTCGAAAAATCTCTTGTTAATAGCGTTAGATCTCATTGTTTTCCTTCTAAAATGACACACTTCCCGAATAAAATGAAAGTATGTGGTATTCTGGCTAGAAAAATGTGCATGTAGTTATAGATAAAACCCGCGGAACCCATTGACCAAGCCGAAGCCTGGTGGTGTGGTGGGGCGTTGTAGCCTACTGGCTTTTAGGCCACATTCCCCTCCCAAGCTGAAGGTTTGTCGACTTTATCTGCCTCAAATATTTATCATATATATAACAAAAAGAGTAAGCTATCCCGATGGTGCATGTGGTTTGTTAAAATTTCACTATTGGTCAATAAGTATAAAAAAGTTTATCTTATGGTCCCAAACGTTTGACGTAGAATAAACATTTGACTTTTCGGGCTCAAGTTTGGGACCACTTTAAAGGGAAAATCACCAAACTAGCACTTTGACCAAGACTTTTCTTCATTTTAGCCATTGACCAAGGTTTTTACCAAATTAGCCTTTGACCGAATTTCATCGCCCACGTCAGCGATGAAATCTCCTAATCCATCGCCAACATGGCACTGAGTTGGCACATATTTCACTTTTATTTTTAGTTTTAATTTTGCATATGTATTCGTATGTGTATTTCATCGCTGGTATAGGAGATAGATTTATCCCATCCATCGCCTTTTTTTATTTTAAAATACATAAGTTTCATCCCCGAAGTACACGATGGATGTGAGGTGCGCGATGGTTTTGCTCCATGTGGGTGATGGTTTTGAGTTTCATCTCCGAAATACGCGATAGATGTGACGTGACAGATTTCATCTCCGGAGGACGCAAGGGACTGTGACGTGGGCGATGGTTTTGCTCCATGTGGGCGATGATTTAGAGTTTCATCTCCAAAGGACGCGATTGATTTAACTTGACAGATTTCATCTCCAAAGAACGCGATGGATAGTGACGTGGGTGATGGTTTTGCACTTATATATAGTGTTACTTGTGGTTGTGAGATGGTGGTATGATTGAGATATGGTGGTAAGATATAAAATGTTTGTTGGTTCAACACTTATATATAGTGTTACTTACGGTTGTGAAAATTTTATGAGAAATATGTATATCTAGAAATTATAACAAATATCATATTCAATCTTAAAACAAAAAAAAAAATTAAGGGAAGTTTAGGTGTATTATCCTTATTTTGAATTAATAGTAAAATGAATTTTTTTCAACGAATATATATACATATATTAGGAGGCGGATCCAAATAATGTAATAATTTTGGTGCTAATCGTATGATTTATTAAACGTTAATCACGGTTTTACTACCGCGTTAATCTGGGTCCTCCAATCAAAACGATCGGACCGACCAAATCGCATACACGTTTAGCATCAAAACTTATACATGTATTTTAACCGTCCCATATATATATATATATATATATATTGTAAAATATACGCACAAATGTATGTATAAGTATATATTATGAAAATTTATGTACATATATAAAAATAATTTATGTGTATAAACATTGTTTTTTAATTAAAAATAAAATAAATTTAAGGTATGTTCTATGTATATTGATTTATTTGTTGTAGAGATGAAATGTGGAGATGAATTACCATATTTCATCGCCCACATGGAATATATTAATGTTTTTTACTCTATTTTTCAGCGATGAAACGATAAATATGTGGCATAATTTCATCTCTTACGTGGCAAATCCATCAGTGAAATGGCAAGGTGCTGAGGTGGGCGATGGATTTGGGATTTCATCGCCCAGAATAGAGATGAAATTACCATAGGCGATGAATTTGAGTATTTCATCGCCTATACTGGAGATGAAATGCCAAATGACACTTTCTAAATGGTGGGCTAGTTTGACAAAATATTTGGTCAATAGCTAAAATGGAGAAAAGTCTTAGTCAAAGGGCTAGTTTGGTGATTTTCCCTTGATAGTCCACCCTTCAGTTGATGGAACATTTGACCGGACACCCTTTAACGAACTTGTGCAATTTCACGCCCTCTCTCTTCCTTTTTCTTTTTCCCTTCTTTTCTTGATAACAACACAAACCTTTTTCTCGGTTTGATTGCACGAAAAAAAACTAACAAATAATTACTTGCATCATGCTACATCTCTATACTAAAATACAAATCCCATATGGTTGGACTTGAGCTTTACATATTAAAGAATATGTAAAATTAAGCTTACTAAGTTTGACTACATCGTATGCCATGCAAATTAAATCTTGGCCTTTTGACATGGAATCGATAACATGAATGAGTGACTCAGCTCGTACGTAGACCCGTGTAGATGCTGAAGAAGAGAAAACGATCCCTGACTCGTCAAATAATTAAGCATTATAAAACTTTTTAAATATATTATTTTACATTTACATTATTGATTTTTATAATATATATCTAATAAAGTGTAGAGTGGTGGCTTAGATCGAAATTAATTATTTCAGACACTTCTTCATTTCATTTACCCTTCTAGTCAATATGTTGGTTAATTTGAAGTGTGGAATTTATTTAAAATGAAAATAGAATTGGAGCAGGTAGGCCTCTAAATGAACCGAACAATTCGTGAACTGTTGGGAATTATTCGACAAAAAGTTTGTTTATGTTCATTTATTTATTAAACGAACGAATACACGAATACAAATTTTTAGTTTATTTATGTCCGTTTAGAATATAATTTCCCTGTGGTATCAATAATAGGTGGGCATTTAATAAGCTTGTGTAGCAAGAGATACATACTTGTAAATTCACCATCCAAGTTGTGGAATGGGTATGAAACAATTAACGGTTTTGACAAGAGTTATTTTTGTTAGTTGGTGTGTTAATTAACGTACTGATCCAATTATTTTTTTATTTATTTATTTTTTTGAACAGCATAGGATCTCGCATTATAGCCACCGGAAACCGGACGATGTAGCCAAGGTCGATTCCTCAACCTCCGTGAGACCGTACCCCCCAGATAAGCGGGAACCGGATGGAATCCGTAAAACCTCTCCCCTCCTCAGGTTTGAACCGGTGACCTCTATCCGGGGTGCACTTTCTCCCCATCATTGGAAATTACCCAGAGCATGCTCTGAGCAAGATTTGAACCTGAGACCTCCCAAAGGGAGAGCCCAAATCCATACCTCATCCTAACCACTTGAGCTAGAAATCATTGGTTAATGTAAAGCATTTAAACTTCATCTTCTTCAATCTTTATTAATCGTAAGTTCACAGAGCTCGTCGGAAAAATCTAAAGATCAACTTTTTAACTCTTTTTCTTCACTTTAAATTGTTTTTTGACCGTAAGAGCTATGGTATGAAGGGTCGAACTAAAAGAAAAGTTCTCCGTCATATATACTTGTTAAGAGGAAAACAGCCGGCCGGAAATAGGCCCCCTGAAGAAATGGGCCCTGGGCGGGCGCCCGGTTCGCCCCTGCTCAGGGCCGGCCGTGCCCGTATTTTTGTGACTAGAATCCATCATTTTGACCCAACTTTGTATGTGAACATATATAAAAAATGGGTGTGCGAATTTTTTTTACATTCCTGCTCTTTCTTGGAAGACACGTGACGCGTTCTTGTTCCTTCTTACGCTTCTCACGGTTTTTCCCCTTTGTACGTTAACCGTTCTCCATTAAATACTCGACACGTGCTCAACGGTTAACATATAATGTTTGAGGCTACACCCTCAAAACTAGATCTGTTGGTCTAGTGGTTAAAAAGGAGGTGGGAAGCGTAGGAATATGGTTTTATATGTCAACTGGTTGTTTGATTTGGGTCAATCCTCGAGTATACTGATTTGTATGTTATTGAGCTGACTCATATGGCTTTTGACTTTTTGTAATGTGCTGGACTGCTGGGAATTTGAATGTTGCTTGTTAAAACAGTTTTTTTTTTTCAATTCGGATAACCGAACAAACTATCCGTATCCGAAATTTCGGATATCCGAAGTTCAAATTTCTGAAATTTTGGATACGGATTCAGAAAACGAAAATGATGTATCCGAATTTTCGGATACCCGAACTTCCGGATATCCGTTCTTAAACACCCATACCTCTAAACACTCAGTGAGTTAATAGTCTCTTACGTCTTGGCCTTATTACATGGGTGTCAGAGGCCGATTAATAAGTCTGGTATCTTTTATCTCAAGTTTCTTTTAGCAATTATCTCATCATTATTAAAATTTTTATGGCCCTTATTGTAATGCTAAAGAAGACAACCTCTGATTTATATTTAGATTTTATACTTTTGTTTATTAGAAGAGTTTCCCCTCTAATTTATATTTAGATTTTATACTTTTGTTTATTAGAAGAGTTTTTTTTTTTTTAACAGCATAGAATCTCTCGTGCTGGCTACCGGAAACCAGGTGATGTAGCCAAGGTCGATTCTTTGACCTCCGTGAGACCGTACCCCCAGATAATCGGGAACCGGATGGAATCCGTAAACCCTCTCCCCTTGAACGCTCAAAAACCGAAATGATATTTTCCAATCACCCATTAGTGAAACCTTGGTGGTTATATAAGAACATGAGCACCACAACCATTGTTACACCACAGAGAGCAAAAATGGCTCCAAAAGTTCTCATCTTCTTTGCTCTCTTCTCCCTCTCAACCATCGCTTCACTCGCCGACACCGAGTCAGACTCGGGTCTCATCCTCAACTTCTACAAAGATTCTTGCCCACAAGCTGAAGATATCATCAAAGAACAAGTCATGCTTCTTTACAAACGCCACAAGAACACTGCTTTCTCTTGGCTCAGAAACATCTTCCATGACTGTGGTGTTGAGGTACAACTCTTACTGCAAATAGTACCATCTTCACATATGAATGTATCTCGTTAATGTATTATTATTATTAATTAATTTAATTTACAGTCATGTGATGCTTCACTGCTTCTGGACTCAACAAGGAGGACACTTTCTGAGAAAGAGACAGACAGGAGTTTTGGACTTAGAAATTTCAGGTATCTTGAAAACATTAAGGAAGCTGTGGAGAGGGAGTGTCCAGGAGTTGTATCTTGTGCAGATATACTTGTACTTTCTGGAAGAGATGGAATTGTTGCGGTAAATAATTCAGTTTCTTTTCTTTTTCTTCTTATACATCTTCACATGACTCATGATTTATCCATATATTACTATCTTTCCTGATTTTGGTGCCTTTTTTATTCTGCATTCGTTATTTGATTATACTTTTCTTAATTAGTCATCCCTGCAAGCAATCTTGTTGTCGGTTCTTACTGTTTTTGGTTATCTTTACAAGAAATCTCACTCAACATTTTGTCTGTCGCTAATTTGTTAAATGTAATTAGTCATCCATCTCATCAAGTAATCTTGATTTCGATTCTCTTATGAACATCATATGTATACAACATTAAATCAGTAGGTACTCATAAATTTGTAATTCATGCAATAAAGTTTATAACTTTTGTTTTAAGTTTTGTCCGTTTCTCCTAGTGGCAGATGAAACGGGTGGGTGAATTGTGCTTGTTTTTTTTGTTTGTTTACAGAACAAATAAACTTTTTTATTCATTAGATTTGATAATTAGACTCCAACATCTTAAAAGTTTTTCTTTTTTATTAAGGTTAAATTGTCAAAATACAAGTTGTGTGTGTACGTATCACGGTTTGTTAACTTTAACACAAATGTAACATTAAGGAATTGTTTGGTAAAATTTTGTCGACAGCCATTAAGAGTCATTAATAGGGGTTAAGAGATTTTCTAAAACTTACTTGTGTATTTTAAGTGAAGCAACTAATATTTTTTAATTATTAAAAAACGATAATATTGCTAATTTCCCACAAGAATATTCAAGATCCCATATCAATCAATATTGTGATAATTATGGATGTGGAATAAAAGATTTTTTTTAACCTAGCATCTTATTTTGTGCCTATGTACTCAATCGGTGATCCATCACCGTAAGAAATATAAATCCGGATTCTTTCGACATTTCTAGATGTGCATGCATCAATTAGTTGTACTCTTTGTAGCCATACTTGCAAGAAACCTTAAGGATATGCAATATAGTTGGTTATTTTCTTCATGATCTGTAGCAATTTGTTCATGGATACCACTTTTATGCTCTTGATTTTGATTTATGGCAGCTCGGTGGGCCATACATACCTCTAAAAACAGGAAGAAGGGATGGTAGAAAGAGTAGATCCGATATCTTGGAGCAATACCTCCCAGATCACAATGAAAGCATGTCTGTTGTTCTTGAAAGGTTCAAGAACATTGGCATTGATACCCCTGGAGTTGTTGCATTACTAGGTATATATATATATATATGCACCATCATCCATCCATCATGCATCTTGCACATCTCATCATCATTTATTCGTTTAGTGAATTTACTTTTCAAAAGAGTATATTTCAAGAGGCTTGATTAGGGTACCTTTTATTTATCTTTTAAATTCTGGGTTAGTTGCAATTTAAGGTGTTGTTTGGTAGCCTCTTATTGAGTTAAGTTTCAGAAAAAACTGAATGATTCAGAACATATCTGCTAATGGTTCAACACAGTTTTATTAAATAGCCTTCTTAATGGTATATTAAACAATTTTGTTCTATAGTAGTAGTAACTCCAAGATATAGGTTAAAATAGCGACTTAACCCAATAATGAAAAGAGAAATGAAATGACTTTGTTTGTTTGTTTGTCATCAAGCCTTTTGAAAATAACTCGTGAATAAATTTCACATGTAATATAATATAACCATGGTTTTCTTGACATAGGTTCTCACAGTGTCGGCAGGACACATTGTGTGAAGTTGGTGCACCGTCTATATCCAGAAGTGGACCCTGCTCTTGACCCGGGTCATGTTGAGCACATGCTCCACAAGTGTCCCGACGCGATCCCGGACCCAAAGGCTGTGCAATACGTGCGAAATGACCGTGGTACCCCTATGAAACTTGACAACAATTATTACAGAAACATATTGGACAACAAGGGTTTGTTGATTGTGGATCATCAATTGGCAAATGACAAAAGAACAAAACCATTTGTGAAGAAAATGGCAAAGAGTCAAGATTATTTCTTTAAACATTTTGGTAGAGCCATCACCACTCTTACAGAGAATAATCCACTCACTGGTACTAAAGGTGAGATCAGAAAGCAGTGTAATGTTGCAAACAAACACCATTGAAAAGAGAAGAGGTTTCTTTAATGTGTGCTTTTTAATTAGTAATGATGATGATGGTAATGGTATGGTGATGATGTGGAGAATAAGAAGATGGTGGTGTTAGTAGCATCATGCTGGCTTCCAGTGTGTAAGATGTAGGACATGTTCTTTTATTTTGCTTTATATGTTTTAGGGAAAGTGAATGGATGTAAATATGGATGCATGAATGATGGTTGAGTATGAGTATGTATGATGTATTAGATGTTGAAAAGCTTTGCAATTAATCGAATGCATTATTTGTTTATGTGTTTATGATGATGCCACTTGTGGTGAAAAAGAATTGGTGTATTGAAGAAAGATTCATAAAGCAATCTGTCATAGTCATAATGGATAGAAATAATATCTTAATAATAACGTAAGAAAACAAATATATCTTAATCACAAAGATAAGATTCTTTGCACAAGGGTAATCATGTCATTTTCCAACATATTTTATATTAAAAAAAACTCAATAAATGGTAGTTTGACTATTTTCTTTCTATATGGAATTGAATACTCTTTTTAAATGTAGAGTACAATTCAATAATGAGTTTTTGCAGTCTTAAATATAGTGTAGAATTTAATAATTATTTTTTAGTGTGTAGTACGATTCAATAATGTATTTCTACAGTTTTAAATATACCATAATAATAATGTATTTCTGCAGTTTTAAATATACATTATAATTCAAAATTATTTCAAATCATTTTCAAATGTATAGTGGAATTCAATAAATTTTAAAGTTGATTAGAGCGAAGTTAAAGTAGGCTCTAATTTGTGATTGATTATTTAGGTTGATGTTAAAATGTTAAATAGAGTGGTCAGTGTTAACATCACTAGGACCTAGTGGGGTTTTAACTTAAATACTCATATGTATATGTGCTCAAAAGTGTAAACATTGCTAAAGTGTTCCACCATATGCCATAGGATTCCATAACAATAAATATAATAATAATACAAACAAAAACCATACCAAGAGACATTGTGATGGTTAAATTATTTTTTAAAAGATTGAAGGGTTCAAATCTTGTAAGACAAGACGTGTGTGTTTTCTGCTTTATGAAAAACAATGTTATGACTCATTAATGTATGAATTTATTTTCTAAAAACATAGTTTTTCTTTTAAAAAAGAACCAGTTGCGCAACTTATTGCTTGTTTAGTCTCTGTTTAATTGTAGGCTCACTCTATGGAGCAAAACTATTATAAAATAATAATAACAAAATAAACAAACAAATAATGCTAAAAGTAGATGGAAGTCATGTGTAAAACACTCAAACTAGAATCCAAGTGGCTTGCAATCATGCATGGTCCTGAAACGACATGTGGGACTAACTCACACATGGAGACAAACGTAAAGGTTTATGAATTGAATGAGTTTAAATAAGGCAAAATGAAAAAGATATTTATATATTAAATATTTAAATGTATATCACTATATCAGCAATAAAGTTTTATGAGTTTAACTAGACCCAGTGGGCCGATAACTATTTGGGTTAAGCCCAAACTTTGAGCGCGAAAGAAAAGAATACGTCATCAAAACTCACGAAGTGTGACATGTTACGAACGTTATAAAACATTACGGATGTATATCACAATCATATCTAACATACATATGTCAGTAACTATTACAATAGCAAGATTAAACAATCAAACAAAGCTCATAAATCCTTAAAACAAAAACCAGCAAAAGCCTCATCTACATAATACAAAGAACATAATAAACACATCAAAAGAGCTTGGCTTGATGTGGTGTTCCACTTCTCATCATGTTACAGAACTCCTCATAGTTGATTCTTCCATCCTGTTACAAAAACAAAATCATTATAATATAATATAATATTATTGCTTATTAAAACTAATTATTATCTGAAATAAAGAAATGATTACATTATCGGTATCCACTTCAGAAATGATATCCTTGATGGTAGCTTCATCACCCATGCCATATTGCTTCATGGCTGTTTCTAGTTCATCCATGGTGATGTATCTGTACGATCACAAATTATAATCCACATAAAATACTAATATCATAACTTTTAACCCAAGAAAGACCTTTGACTTTTGAAGTCAAACTTAAGACTTTGCAAAACCCAATTTAGTATTGAACTATAGAAAACTAAACAAACTATAGTGTATTGTTTGTCAAAGGGTTTAATTTCAGAGTTTAAAAAATCCCATCAAATTTTAACTTGGATAGAACTGCAACATTTGCCTATGTCTGTAACTTTATAAAATAGATATATAGAAAATAGTGCATATTCTTAAGTATGGCACTAATTATTTGTTATGACAAAAATGCAACATAATAATTTATCTGAGATAACATAAATTGAAATTGTTGCAATTTCTTTTAAGCAGAGAAAGTACGTCTATATACACATAAGCTTTGGTAAAAAAAAAAACATTTTTCCTGTGATTAGTTCCAAGCTAAAATCTTTTGAGACATGAATTAAATTCACAAATAATTATGCTTAAAAAGTAAAAGTATGAATGAAATTATACTACAGTGAAACTAACCCGCTATTATCAGTATCAAAATGACAGAAGGCTTTATATAGATGTTCATCTCTTTCAAGCTTGTGCCTGTGCATGGTAGCGGTTATGAATTCAATGTAGTCAATTGTTCCATTTCCATCCACGTCAGCCTGACATGTAAAATAACTATTTTATTATAAGGGAAAATGCATAAAGAATACAAACTTTACTTTTCTTCATCGTTTTAGCAACCAAATTTATATTAAATAAAAAATCAATTTGCATTTTATTATCCATCATAAGAACTGCCATCCCAAAATTCTCCATGGTACTAAATTAGTTTGTCCCAAAAAAAATGTCCATATTATAAAAAGGATAATTGTGATTTACTGTTTTTTTTTCCATTATACCAGTAGTTACAATTACTGTAAATTTGAGTTTTTCAGGGAAATGATGTCTGAAATGTAAGGGTAAAACTAGAATTCTACTAACTATAATTAGCATTTATTGCATGTATCTTACATCGAGTGTTTTCTTAAATGACTGGTTCAACCATATATAATGTAATTTTTTTTGCTGATTTTTCAAAAAGTTACCACATGACATCTTATTTTACGATTTAGTATGTAAGTATGTCATGTCGCCACATGACATATGAGGTTGGTTGCAGAAATCGGTGATATTTTGTTGGATTTGTTTCTATTTTGCAACCAATTTGAAGTCAGTTGCTAAAATCAGGAAGAAAAAACAAAGAAATGTAAAGTGTGTTTCTATTTTCTCAAAATTTGCTCTAAATATACTTATAATATAACACAAACACATAAATAAAGAACTCACGGCTTCCATGAGTTGTTTAACTTCAGCTTCTGATAGTTTGGAACCGAGTCTGGCTAATCCTGTCTTCAATTCCTCATAAGTGATTGAACCGCTTTTATCTGTGTCCATGTTCACAAACATCGCTTTCAAACCTTTAATTTCTTCTTCAGACATACTCTCTGCAATTACCTGCAAGCGTTTTCAAAAATTACACTTTTAGAGAATTTAATGGTTTCATTTCGTTAAATCACAGCAAATGGATGACAAAACCTTCATTAGGTTAATTAAATATAATTATTTCAACCCTTGATAAACAGTATACTCTACCAAATACTAAGAGAAGTTTATGTTTCAACAAAGCCCGAATAGTAATTCATCAATTGCAAGATTTATGATTATATTAATTTCAAGAATGTAGAATAAAAACAAGTTAAGAGCTTACTTTCAAAGCGAGTTTCTTGAGCTTATTCATTGCTCTGAATTGCTTCATTCTGGATAGTACAGCACTATCTATTGGTTTGTCTAAAGCTTCTCCGCCTTCTCTAAGCCATGGGTGCTCTAAATAAATAAATAAATAAAATTTTAAAAAAAATAGCCAGAAAGACAAATGCATAGATAAAAACTAAAAATAAATCATCGTCTCTATAAATCCAAAGGTTTCCTTTTGGGGTGTTAAAATTAGCATCCAAACATACATCTTTGATATTAGTAATCGTTAAAAAATACTGAGAGCAATAAATTTGATAAGAATAAGATTATTAAAGTAGTTCAGATATAATATACTTTATAGACCTTACGCGTACTAGCATAGTAGTTATAACTTATACGTATAAATCAATGCACATGAATAATATCATATAATATCATTTCTGCTACTTGTTATATTTCACTAGTGAAACTTGGCAAGAATTAGACAAATAAATGTTTTAGTGATACTCCTGGTATTAACCAAATTATAATTAGATAACATTTAAAATAATAATAGTAATAACCAAGTAACAAATACCAAGAACTTGAGTGGAAGTAATTCTCTTTCTTGGATCTTGTGTTAACATTTTGCGAACAAGATCTTTAGCACTCCTTGATATTGAGGGCCACGGGTCACTTTCAAAGTCAATTTCCCCTTCTAATATAGCATCAAATATTCCCTTTTCAGTCTCTACAAACATATAAAGATAAAAAAATCACTATTCAACAAATTAAAGAAAATAACAATACAAATATATAATTAAATTACTCTTACCTGCCCAGAATGGAGGTACACCGCTTAATAGAATATACAACATTACCCCTGCACTCCAAATATCTATTTCCTTCCCGTAACTACGCCTCAGTACTTCTGGAGCAACATAGTATGCACTACCAACTATGTCACGGAGAACCTTCCCTGAAAAATATTTTAAATTAATTAAAAAAATTACAAATTATGATTAATAAAAAATAATTACATTATCTAAACAAACGTGCTTATCAACTTAATTTGTTCAAGTATTTACTAATCAACAAACCCATAATAGCAAACAGGGCGAAAGAAACATTTAAATGAATTGATAAAAAAAATTCATCATCTACACTAACGATGCGTGTAGTTACAAATGATCGAGGTAGTTGATGTCATTTTCTTAGTAGCAAAATTCATAAACATATAGAGATTGATGCTAAAGTAACATAACTTCATTTTCATTATCTCAATTTCGGTTCATTCTCACACAAAAAAGCATAAATGTAGACCAAACTTTAACACAAGCCCTTTAAACTACCAAAAAAAAATACGCAAATTATGTCTCAATTGCACAAAATATTGCATTAGACAAAAGACACACAACAGTCACATACTCACATTTAGTTCTACAACAAATATATTAAAAATTCAACAATTGAGTATATAAATTTAATAATATTGGTATACCTTCTTCGATAAACACAGACAATCCAAAATCTGTTGCTTTTAACATTGAATTTTGATCCTTGCTAGAAAGCAAGAAATTCTCAGGTTTGAGATCCCTATGCATCACACCCATAAAATGACAAACATGAACAACATTCACAATCTGTCTACAAATTGCAGCAGCAGCTTTTTCAGTGTAATGTCCTTGAGCAATGATTCGATCAAACAACTCACCACCTGCACATAACTCCATCACAAGATGAACAGATTGTCGATCTTCATAAGCTCCTTTAAATTCAACAATATTTGGTTGACCACTTAAATGCTGCATAATCTGGATCTCTCTTTTGATATCCTCTTTATCATTCTTGCTTACAAGTTTTCTTTTCAATATTGATTTGCAAGCATAAGTATGACCAGATGAATTTTCGGTGCAAAGAAAAGTGACACCGAATTGACCTCTGCCTAATTCTTTTCCGAGTGTGTAATATCTTCGTATGTCCTCAAATGGTTTCCCCAAAATGGTATTCGGGTCTGAACCTTGAACGGGTCTAGGGTTTGGAGGTGGTGCGGTTTGTTGTGGCGGCGGTGGTGGTTGTCGCGGTTGCTGATGTGGCTGGTGGTGGTGATTGTGATATTGATGGTGATCCTGTTGAGGTTGGGTGTAACTGGATGTGGGTTTCTCGTAACTTTCGGTAACTGATTGGTAATTTTGGCGTTTTGGAGCCCTGTAGCCATTGGAATTTGAGTTATGACGGTTTTTCTTGCTGAAACAGCCGCCCATTGTTGCAGATCAAGAGGAAGATTCAAAAAGGAGAAACTTGAATCAGAGTGGGCTAATGAACATGTGTATTGACCTTCGATCACGTATGTGCATATATTGACTTCTTTTCTTGGAGAAATCTGACAACTTTGGTATGGATTGAGAAAACCCAAAAGGAATTTGAGGGATTTGAGAGATTTAGATCGAATTGGGGAAGAAAAGCAAGTAAAACTTGGAAAGTACAAGGAAAAACTTGAATCAGAGTGGGCTGATGAACATGTGTTTTGACCCGCGTGTTTGAATGACTTAAAAGTCGTGAGACGGTTTGGTACGAGTGCTTGTTGTCCGTATACGAGGGAGGTGGGCCGTAAGCAGCATGGAGTCAGGGACCATCGTTAGCGGCGGCCTGGCGGGTACACGGTCACCACCCTCAGGCTACGCGGTGCGTTCGGATGAGTGGAGGCTTGAGTGAGTGTGTCACGCAGGAGAGAAAGTGAGTGAAAGAGTGGAAATGTCCAGGTGAGGGTAAAAAGTATGAAAATGATGTAATGTATTATGATTAGTATGGGGTAATATGATAGATTGTGATTGGTTAGAAAATTAAAAAAAAACAAAAAACAAAAAAAGGGTGGGGCATGGCCCGGACCACTCACCAGGGCACACCAGAGAGTCTCACAGGATTGATATGTGGGACCTGATCACGGGTTAGAATGTTATCATTAGGACGCAAACGACTATAACTAAAAAAATTCTCTATATAAACAAAAACTCTTCACTATTTTTTAAACCTCCCAAAAAATATAATTTAGTATACTCTACACAATATACCACTTCCAATAATTCAAAGAAATCTCGAGTTGGTGTGACCAAAAAATGGTCTAGTTCCCTCGAGAGGAGGTCCGTTGATGCCAAACTAAATTTCACTGATGCATTCATATCAAATGCATCTGAAATAACTTCCACCCGACCCATACAGGTATTCTTTACAAGATCAACATAATTTTGACTCGTTTAGAGCCCGCTACGATAACGTATCACTAAGGGGGCACGCGCCTAGTGAAAAACGACCCCTCCTTATTTTTTATGACTTTAGAAAAGAGGATTTTGGGTCGGAATCTCAACCTATAATTGAGAATGATGATCTAGAGGCCCCATATTATGAAGAAGATGCGAAAGATGTAGAAGAAACCATAAAGACCTAAAAATTCATTGAACGAGCTGAATGTCAACACCAGACCATTGATTAATAAGTTGCTTTGTGTAAAGCATGTGTTCATATTTTCACAGGTGTGACACCCCACTTCCCGGCCCCCGGTCTCCGACCGGTCCGTAAGCGGGTCGCCACGTCAACTGCTCAGAATGCAGGATCGAGTCAAC
>WOUH02000031.1:99279-109370 GCA_009936405.2 Stevia rebaudiana | reverse complement strand
CAGCCCATGCATTTCCACCATTTTACTCACCCACTTTACTCTTTCTCTCTCCTGCATGGCAGTCAATACAGCCCCCCCTACAGCCATATACAGCCACGCATACCGGATAGTCTTATACTAAAAGTAGTTTTAGTTTATGTACACCCTCTTTTGTCAAGCTGGTACAACTTGTAGTGGATACTTGTACCTCATGCATCATATGTTGTACCTTGCATTTGGATTTGCTAGAGAATATTGTACCGAAATCATACGGAATGAAACCCTTGGGGTTCATTGGTTAAATTGCTTTAGAAACTGGTTGGCGTATAATATAAATGGATATGGGCGTACATATGTTCAACACAAGAGTATACAAGTTGAATACGGACGTATACATATTTAATATGGGTATTCAAGGAGACTTTATATGGCAAATTGGTATACTTTATTACCTATTTGTAGGTTTAAATCTTACATGATGCAAAATTGCAAATTCTGAATTAGAAGGGTATTTCGACATATGAGTTGCCTAACAAATTAATACGGATGGATGTATGACAAGTAAAGAACAATTTTTTCGATAGCTGTTTAAATTCAACTGACCTATTAGAAAAATTGTACACCATGCAATTTTAGTTGTACATTGCGTTATTGACCAGAAAAAACATTGTAGCAAATGAAAATCTTCAGTGGGGTCTGTTGATAAACCCCTCATCCATACATGATCATGATCATCTCCATCCACTCAAAAACCTCATCCACATTCCAACCTCCAAATTTCACACATACAATCCACCATACAACAAAAAGATAAGATTTTTATCAAGAAACAAAACTCTTCACACATACCTCACCTCCATTGTTGAATTCTTGAAGAACCCTAACTAAAAATCATGTCTTGCTCGAATCTAACAATGTGGGTCTCTTCAAAACCATCGATTGATTCATCATCACCCCTATCTTTCAGATCTTTCATCAGCCCGGTTCAAATTCCCAGTTCAAACCCATCAATTTCAAACAATTCGACCTCGAAATCGTCTTCTACAATCCACTGCAACCTCCGTGAGCTTCGAACTCGTATCGATTCAGTGAAGAACACTCAGAAGATCACCGAAGCAATGAAGCTTGTGGCCGCTGCAAAAGTTCGAAGAGCTCAAGAAGCTGTCGTGAACGCAAGACCATTTTCTGAAACTTTGGTTGAAGTTCTTTACAGCATCAATGAACAGCTTCAAACAGAAGATGTTGATGTCCCGTTAACCAATGTCCGACCGGTGAAGAAGGTGGCGCTCGTGGTGGTCACCGGAGACCGTGGTCTTTGCGGTGGTTTCAACAACTTCATCTTGAAGAAAGCTGAAGCAAGAATCAAGGAGTTAAAAACTCTTGGTCTTGAATACGTTCTGATCAGTGTGGGCAAAAAGGGAAATTCATATTTCCTACGGCGACCGTACATTCCGGTGGACAAGTTTCTCGACGGAAGCAATCTTCCGACGGCGAAAGAAGCTCAGGCGATTGCAGACGATGTGTTTTCATTGTTTGTAAGTGAAGAAGTCGATAAAGTCGAGCTTTTGTACACAAAGTTTGTCTCTTTAGTGAAATCTGATCCTGTAATTCATACTTTACTTCCGTTATCACCTAAAGGAGAGATTTGTGACATCAATGGAGTCTGTGTTGACGCTGCTGAAGATGAGTTCTTCAGGTTGACCACTAAAGAGGGAAAATTGACCGTTGAACGCGATGTTATCAGGACCGAAACTGCTGATTTTTCACCAATCTTGCAATTCGAACAAGACCCAGTTCAGATTCTTGATGCTTTGTTGCCATTGTATTTGAACAGTCAGATCTTGAGGGCTTTACAGGAATCATTAGCAAGTGAGCTTGCTGCAAGAATGACTGCAATGGGGAACGCAACAGATAACGCTTCGGAATTGAAGAAGAGCTTGTCTAGGGTTTACAATCGTCGGCGTCAAGCCAAGATTACCGGAGAGATTTTGGAGATTGTTGCTGGTGCTGATGCATTAGCTTGATCATGTCATCATGATTGGTATAGTTCTTGACTAATCAGTCATGTGTATTTGATGTGTTGAATTCGATCATAATATGTGTTTTTTTACAGGTAAAGTTGTGGAGGGTGTTGAATATTTCCAGAATTAATTGTAATCTGTAATGCTAATACTCCCTCCAAACATTAAAATTTGTGTATTTGAATATATATATGAATAAGCTTTTTACAATTTTGTAAGAGTGTTCGAGGCATTATTAGGCTTTTGGCAGTTGGCATAGTTACTTGGTTATTTCAAAACTGATTAATTTTAATAACTTTCTGAACATGTTTCTAGTTTCTGATTGTAAGACTTTGATTTAGATTTTCTCGGGAGTAGCCCACTTGGTAGAGGTGCGCCTCTTAGAATGGGAGGTCACGGGTTCAATCTCTGACAAGGTGTATTTGGGTGTAATTTAGGAGTTTTGCCGTTCAAAAAAAAAAAAGAAAACTAAGTTGTAAGGAAGAATTGTTTAAATGCCACCAACGTCGCGCACCAAGAAATTAGGTTAAGACTGGTTAGATTTGGTGAACTAGAACGACCGACCAAAATGAGTGTTAAGATTCGAACAATATCTTCAAAAGAACTTGTTATTTAGATTTAGCCTCATTAATATACTTAATCATGTGAATTTACTTGACGGTTAGCGGGCTTAGCCAAGAGCCCCGTTCATGAGTAGGGTTCAAGCTTGGTTTGTTTCTTGGGCAACCATTCTACTATCTATGCATCTAAATCTATATTTATCTATAGTTCTATACTATATAACAAAAGAAGGTTTATGGTGACACGTGTCACTTTGTAGTGGTCTCTTTCATATGTTTTTCTTATATCAAACTAAATCATTTATTTATTTATTAACATGTAATTTTTACAATTAAATATAAACATCATTTATAAATTGATTAAATAAAAATAAATGATTTACAGAGTTTATGTGTTACTCTGTTATAAGTTTTAACAACTTTAAATTATAGACTCACGCGGAATTCAATCTTATTTTTCAATAATAAATTTGTGTTGATTGTTTAGCTCATGGGTCTCAATTTTGTGAATCAAGATTTATTTTTTTGTTTGTCATATTTAATTTTTCATATCTATTTGACTATTTTTTCCGCAAGTAATATTTAATATTCTATTATTTAACTAAATTGTTATTATTTTTTTTATTTAACCTTTGTAAAACCTAGTATTCTTATATTTGCTTTTAATCGATGCAGTTTTAACTTTCAAGTTTCAAGTCTCTTGCATTAGGCTTTTGTTTTTTGCTTTCATGGATCAACCCCATAATCTCTTGGGCCTTTTCTGTAGGCCTAATCCAAACCACAACAGTTGATTGGGGAAATTTAATGGCCAAGGTCTAGCCGTCTAGGTAACAAACAAACAAACAAACATACCCAGTATAATCCTACTAAAATCGTAGGGTCTGGGGAGGATGAGATGAAGCCACCTTACCCCTAAAACCAATGGGTTAGAGTGACTGCTCCATAAGAGACCCCCGACTAGCCGTCTAGGTAGAGGTGCACAAATCTTTGGCCCAAACCGAGTTGATTCTCAAATCGGTTCGAGTGAAGTCACAAAAGTCAATTTCCTTTTTTAATTGGTTCGGGTTGAAATCTGGTTTTTGGAAAAGAATGATCAGCTTTAAATTGCGTTAGCTCGACTTTAAACTGGTTTTAAATCGGTTCGATGTGAGTTATGCCGGTCTGAAACCGGTTTCATTATGTCGGGTTTGGAACTGATCCCAAACTGACGGCTTTTTTTGGATTGGAATCCGTTTCACCCCAAGCCGATTTCGGTTCTCAAACCCGTTTTTGCCATCTCTAGGCCTAAGCCATTGCTACACTTTTGTCATACCAAAACCATTTGTTTTTTTTGCTTTAAGATTTCTAATAATGAATTAATAATCTTCTCATTTTTGACTTGCTACCGGGCTAAACTAACTTTTATTTTCAATTATTGATCTATTACAAGATAACACCTTAAATTTTGTTACAGAGGACTGTATAAAAATTATTTACCACAAACACATTCTCACAAATTTACACAAATGTCGAGGGAGAGGGGACGGATAGCCCAAGGGAATATTGTAGTTGTGAATCAAATAAGTTGAATGTCACCTAGGAAAAACTATATTATAATGTTTTGCTCTCATTCCTTGAAACAACAAAAGATATAAAAAAGGCAGTAAAAATTGTGAATAGAAACACCATTGTGAATTAAGCGTCAATATCTAGCAATAGATAATGAAACATGCAAAAAGGTAGAAGCTCTGACAGAGACCGATTAGAGATAGTTAATCGATCTTCCAACTGATTTAGCCTTTTGTAATTAGCCAAACACTTCCAATTTGTGTATAGAACTTTGCCTATTGTTAAGAGTGCATAGAACTTTGCCTATTGTTAAGTCACTTTACATAGACGCGTTGATGGAGTTCATGACTTGTTGCAACAAAAGTGGTTAATTGATTGCTAAAACGTGTGAATACCTTATCGTACTATTCAATGCGCATCATAAAATGAACTTAAACAGCTGAATTTACAAAAAATAAACGTTTGTGTAGGTATAGGGAAATACATGTGAAGACTACCTTTTCGAACCACAATTGTTGCATATAAAGATTCATGTGATAGCACACATGTAAAACCACATTTTTACCACAGGAAAATATGAACAATTGTGAATGCTAACTAGCTACCTAGATGGCAAGATAGATAAATAATTAATTAATTAGCATGATAGGATTTGTAGCACTAGTCATGTGATTAGGAAAATGAAGGATGAAAAGCTATACATTGTGTTAGCATGTATATAAATTCCAAACCTTATATAAACAAAGCATCAAACTCAAGCTATCTTGAATCCTATCCTTTTAATGTTGTTAGTAGCAAAAAACCTGCCATCATGTGGTCAAGTTATTTGACTCGAGCATAAAGAGTTCATAACTTTTATCAATCTGCTACTATGGCAATTCATGATCAAGTTAATTAACGTATTTCACCAACTATGGCTAATTTTATGGATACAATAGGTCGGGTTTTTTAGGTAATCCCAACCCCATACCCGATTAGAAAACCATATCCCAAACCTAGCTCAAAACCCGTCGGGTTTCTATCAGGTATTTACCCATCGGGTATCGGGTATACATGTTTATTTATCTAAACTACCCGTGGGGTATACTAGGCACAAACCCGTCGGGTATTTATCGGGTATTTATTAATTAAAATATACTTGTTTTAACAAAATATGCTTAGAATTTAACAAAATAAACACTTACACTTGCGTTCGAGTTTCGTAAAATACTGAAACAAAGAACAAAACATACTAAATATAGTTTATTCGCATATGAAATATAGTTATATAAAAAATATTTATACAAAAACTAATTTATAGTAGGTATATAATTGGGTAAACGAATATATATAATCAGATAAGCGGGGCGGGTAAATAGGTATATTACCAAATCCCATACCCGTCCAGCCGTCCCATACCTGCGAAAATTTTTAAAATTTAATCCCTTACCCGGCTCAGACCGATTGGGTTTCGGGTATACCTGTCCCGTATGATGCAGGCTTCTGGTATACCTGTTGGACTCGGGCTTTATTGCCATCCCTATGGGTAATCATGATCAAGTTGATGCTCGATTTTCACCAACTAGATTCAAGCTAATTCCTGTTCTAGCACCGTTAGGAGGACCACCAATACGAGCAAATGAACCTCATGAAATTAGCGGAGCCCATTACCACCTGTGATCAAAGAGCCGGTGTAGCGAGCTTGTGGGCCAATTAAACCGGTCTCACCACACAAAAATACAGATGGGCCATGAGCTTTTTAGTCAACAAAAAGCAGACCATCAGTTGGTGTAGGGCTAGTGAAACAAGGAAATTTAAATAAGGTTTATGAAAGCAATCCCATGCCACCATTATAAATTTTAGAGATTATTTTGCCCAAAATTGTAAAATTTTGGTATCTTACCCTCTCCATCTTGTATCATAATAAAACCAAGTCCCACTCATTTTATATGCATTTAAAAACAGCAAAATAAATACTGCAAAATAAATAAAGAGTATGTGGCCTAATAATACTATTTTGTGTAGGAAAAAGTAAGATTATAAAGTAAGTTGGCAATTCTAATAAAAATTGAGCTTAAAAAAAAGGGGCAACTTTGCACAAATAGAACCAACTTTTACAATTGTTCCAATTAAGTCACTCAAACTTTTTTTTGTCTCAATTTACTCATTCAACTTACAAAAGTATGTTAATCCTATATAATTGACTTGTTTAGTAGGTTAAATATGATATTGCCTTTTATTTAAATCTTCTATTAAAAATCATCAACTCCAATAAACAATTATTTATTAAGTTAATAAAAAATCATAAATTTATTCATTTTCAACGCAACATCTGATTGACTTCAAGGAAACATTTTTTTAACTTTGACATCATATTTTCTTTTTTTCTTTTTGAACGCATCATCTTTTCAATCATCTGAACGAAAGCAATTTTCTTTTTGAACATCTAAGAGGGAGGGAGTCTTCCCGTTTTTCCCCATTTTTCCCCACTGCCACATCAGCTCCCCACTTTTCCCCATTTTTCCCCAATTTTCGCGTAACCGTCCCATTTTTCCTCACTTTTCTCCAATTAAGATTTCAGGGTAAAATTCTCCATCACCATCGTCGCGGGCGTATCCTCCACCGTCATCTTCCCTATTCGTAATGAAATTCAGCAACTCGCCTCTCTCACTTACCTCCATTTTCAACTCATGAACCCTAATTTCAAGATCCTCAGCTTTAGCCATCAGAGTAGCAATCTCCTCGACGTCATCGTCGATCTGCCGGAGAAGACGTTCCTCTTCTTGCTGCCATCCATGGCGGTGACTGGCGAATATCTCAACAACTCTTGCATTCGCCTTCGAATCCACCACCTGCGACCTCCACCACCTGCGACCTCCAACCACCTGCTCCAGCCCTCTCTTCCTCCTTCGGTCCCGATCGGTGACTAAACCCCGAAAATCACCACCCCGATTACGGGGGGGTGGTGTTCCCGATTGGCCCCGGATGCCACGTCGGTTCCCTGATCGTTTCCCCGGATCCACTCCTCCTTCTCTAAACACATATTTTAAACAATCTCACTTAAATCTTAGATTCAAAAAATAATCTTATAAAAATACTAAGATACCAAATATTGTGAACATTGTCATCAAAATTCAATTCTTATCATAAACCCAAGAAAAATTCAAACATAAACCAAAATAAATTTTTAGATTAAGCATTTTGATCGCGTGTGACACTTGTTGAATCGACCTTTTTTCGTCTATCTTTTGGCCTTGACTCTTTTAGTTGTGGGTTTTGTTTTCTCACTCTTGCAAGTCTTGCTATTCAGGCCAATTCGGGAATGAGGATTTCCGAGTTAGTTTCTAAAATCTCAGCTTGATAATCTGAAAGTCTAGCATAGTGATCTTTTAAACCACCTTCAAAGTCATCCAATATCTTCTTTTTAGCTCTACTACATTGACGATGTTAGGGTTTTACACATAGGTCGTCTTCGTCGTCTTCGATGGTAGGGTTTCACAGATGGGTTTGGCCGGAAGTCAATGGACAGATGGGGTCGTCGTGGTCGATCAGCAAAGAACGAAGGTAGGGTTGATGGGGGAGAACGACCGTCTACAATGTTTGACAATTCGTATGCTTATGAATGTTTTATTTTTTTATTTGTTTTGATATAACCTCGATAGCAGGTTAAATATAATTAAAACACCCTCATAAAGTTTAATAAGGTGATTGAAACAAAAAAAAAGTTTGAATGACTTAAATGAAACACTCCTAAGAGTTGATTACTTTTCTGTGAAATAATCCCTAAAAAGAAATAAATTAGTTAACGCCAATTACAATTAATTCATAATAATTCCCCGGCTACAATACACACTAGCTAATCAACCTAAATGCTATATTTATTCACATAACGCCACAAATCCCCATACTCAAGCAACGTTCGGAGCAGCACATCTGGCTTCGATATAGTTCCAGATCCATTGCACTAGAAAACGCCTTTTTACTCCGTACAGATTATAAACAGCACCATGTTTGTCCGTCAGCACCCTTCCAACGGAGCCGGAACCACCCCCAATCCCGTACACACCTTCACACAAGTTTGCAACCTCTCTCGGGTATGTAGGATCATCTCTCTCATACCACCCATTCACCATCGGGTTAGTGGCTAGCTCTGGTATCTCATGGGCAATAACGCTCACCATGCCGTCTATCACATCATCACCATTTGGTGATTTCAATGGTTTTTTTTTTTTGGGCATGAATTGACTACCAAAAAACTGAGATGTTTCCGACAAGAATATCGGTAGGAAATTTGCCGGAAAAGCTACTTAGCGACGAAATAGCTACAAAAAAGAGTTGATGGAAAAACATTGGTAGGAAAAATATTTACGACAAATTTCCAACAACCATTCCAACAAAATATCCATAAGCGTTGTTTGTCGCAAAACTTGCTACAA
Source organism: Stevia rebaudiana (assembly GCA_009936405.2). Classification (NCBI taxonomy): domain Eukaryota; kingdom Viridiplantae; phylum Streptophyta; class Magnoliopsida; order Asterales; family Asteraceae; genus Stevia; species Stevia rebaudiana. Next base: position 100,847 of record WOUH02000031.1, on the reverse strand, counting down.
ATTTCTGACCAATATAATTTCAAAAGCTTTTCTGGATTTACCAACCATTTTCCGACAAACACAAAACTTGCTACAAACTTCCAACCAATATCTTTTCATAAGCTTATTCGGATTTATCGACCATATTCCGACAAACATAAAATTTTACACCATTCCTACAAACTTTGAAATTCTTGTTTGTCTAGTTACCAACAAACTTCCAACAGACTGCCAACATGTTTCAAAAAAATATTCCTACAAATTTCCAACGGTTTTAAAAGATTTAAGAAAGGAACTACAAAAACCATATAGCAACTAAAAACATATAAATTAAAAGATATCATAACCAATCATGAAATATTTACATATAATAAAACAAACATAAACATTTTCTAGTTTATTGACCCAACTTCTAAAACCAACTCAACATGTCTCAAGTATGGTTTAATGATTCTTCCACTAGTTTCTTGCCTTTGATTCATTCTCAGTCTCTGACAAACAAATGACAAGTTCGGCTAAGGTGTGACAAGGTCTGCTAAGGTGTTAAATCCGGTGACCACCTGAAATGCAAATATAATGATAAGATATGTATGTTTCGACAAATTTCCTACAAACTAAAATTTGACGGAAGATAAATTTTTTTTTTTTTGTAGATTACTTGTTGGAATTTTGTAGTAAATATTTGAAATTTGTTTTATCTTTTCTTGTAGAAAAGTCGTCTCTACTTTGTCGGAAATAAGGTTTGTAGCCAATTACAATTAATTCATAACAATTCCCGGCCACAATCCACACTAGCTAATCAATCTAAATACTATATTTATTCACACAACGCCACAAATCTTCATACTCAAGCAACGTTGGGACGAGCACATCTGGCTACGATACGGTTCGAGACCCAGTCCACCAAGAATCGCCTTCATACTCTGTACAGATTATAAACCGCACCATGTCTGTCCGTCAGCACCCTTCTAACGTAGCCGCAACCACCCCCAATCCCGTACACACCTTTAAGCAAGTCTGCAACCTCTCTCGGGTATGTAGGTTCAACCCCCGCATACCACCCATTCACCATTGGGTTATTGGCTAGCTCCGGTATCTCATGAGCAATAACGCTCACCATGCCGTCTATCACATCATCACCATTTGGTGATTTCAATGGTTTAATTCTGGGCATGAATTTACTACCAAAATACTGAGATGTTTCCGACAAGCATATCGGTAGGAAATTTGCCAGAAAAGCTACTTAGCGACGGAATATCTACAAAAAAGTGTTGATGGAAAAACCTTGGTAGGATAAATATCTCCGACCAATTTCCAACAACCATTCCAACAAAATAGCCATAAACGTTGTTTGTCGCAAAACTTCTGACCAATATTATTTCAAAAGCTTTTTTGGATTTACCAACCATTTTCCGACAAACACAAACCTTGCTACAAACTTCCGACCACTATCTTGTCATAAGCTTATTCGGATTTATCGACCATATTCCGACAAACATAAATTTTTACAATTTCCTACAAACTTTGAAATTCTTGTTTGTCTAGTTACCAACAAACTTCCAACAGACTGCCAACATGTTTCAAAAAAA
>WOUH02000031.1:80971-94340 GCA_009936405.2 Stevia rebaudiana | reverse complement strand
AAAAACCCAAAAGCTAAACCCTAAAAGCTAAATCATAAAATCTAAACCCTAAAATCTAAACCCAAAAGCTAAACCCTAAAAGCTAAGATCGTAGAGTTTGACAATACGGTTCTAATGCCGCTAAAATGAGTTCAATCGGAGTTTGTTTGAGGCGGTTATGACGTTTTTTATAATCTCTCTTAGGTTTCTTAGAATAAGCTACCTATTTAAGAGCATTCACATTTGGTTCTCTATAATTTATGTGAGTAAAATCTTTTATTATAGAGATAGTATAATTGTGTTTGTGAGTAGAAAGATATAGAGAAACTGATGAAACTAGTAAATATAGAGAAACAATGTTCATCAAAGTAAATTGGAGAGATAATAATGTAGTGATAAAGGTATAAAAAATATTATTTAATTGAATTGGAAAAAGAAAAAAGTATTATTTAATTAAATAAGAGAGAAAAAAGTAGTGATAAATGTATAAAAAATAATTATTTAATTAAATTAAAGAGAGAAAATATAGTAATTTTTAATAAATTATAAAGATAAAGATAAAGATATTGATATAAATACTGCCATACTCCATCCCACAGTGGATAAAAAACCACCTCTATTTGTTTTCTATATAATTTAAATAAGATCCATTACTGACAACTCACGAGCCTCTGTTTACAAACAAACACAACACACCCCCCCCTTCCTTCATCTCTCGCAGCCTTATATGTAGTAGATACATACTCTTACTCATACGCATATACATACAGTGTATCTATCTATAGGTTTCTAAGTAACAATGGTGGAAAGAAGAAACATTGTTCTCTTCTGTGCTCTGTTTTTTATGATAAGTTGCATCAATGGCGAAGACCCGTATAGGTTTTTCACTTGGAAAGTCACTTACGGTGACATTTATCCCTTGGGTGTTAAGCAGCAGGTATAATTTTTCTTTCTAATTTACACAAATTCATGATTTGCTCTGCTAATTTGGGGTTTTTTCTTTTTGCAGGGGATACTGATAAATGGACAGTTTCCAGGACCTCAAATCAATTGTGTAACCAACGATAACTTGATTATTAGTGTCTACAATTACTTGAATGAGCCATTTCTCCTTTCTTGGTAAGTTCTTGATTTGTTTGTTTAGTTTCAGGAATGATTCTTGATTCTTGATAATGTAGATCTTGCTTCCGAAATTGCTAATTTCATTACGGATATGAATATTTTTAACAGTTGCATGTTTACCGGTAGATTTTTATTTTTTTTATATATTATCCTGGGTATAGAAAGTGGATTGATGTCTGTAGAAAAAATGACCCACAAAATTCAATAACATAAAACAAAAATGATGACTGAAGTCAGCTCCCCTAGTATCCAAGATCGAAAAAATGCTCAACGGATTAAACGAATTAACATTTCAAGAAACTTGGAAAGTAATGTTATGAAGAATTATTAAAGTTGAAGATTTGATTTCATAAATTTAACTTTTGGAACAAAAGGAATCTTTAATGTTCTAATGATTACCTTTTCCAATCACTGATGCTTTGTTCAATATATTTGATGTTTTATTTAATAAACCACTTTTATGCGTTGCTGATATTCATAATACATTTTCTTTGTGTTAATGGTGAATGAGACTTGCAGCTTTGATTCAAGAAAAACATTTGGGTTTTATGATGAATCACAGCCAATTTCTGGATTCAAGATCATAGTGATATATTTTTTTTTGAAATATTAAAGTATTTATTTCCGTCTAAATTTGATTGAAGTTAAACTTTTTTCTAACAAAATTAATTCAAATACCATATAACATCTTAGGGACCCAAACAAAAGCGAGTTAGTAATTTCAGATTGAGTTCTGGCTCGTTGTTTGTACTATGGAGTATGGGTGATTATTTTTTGTTGGTGGTAATTGATAAATAAAAAGCTGGCAGTGGTTATATGTAGTAAATGATTGGCCCCATGTGTTCTTAGATCTTAATTCTTTTTTGGTTTGAAAAGGAGAGCCCATTAAATAAAATAAAATAAAATAAAATAAAATAATAGTTTTGAAGTTGAATATTAAAATAGAGAAATTGTGCAGGAACGGGCTACAACACAGAAGAAACTCATGGCAGGATGGTACTTACGGGACCACGTGTCCAATCCCACCTGGCAAGAACTTCACTTACATGCTTCAGGCCAAGGATCAGATCGGCAGCTTCTTCTACTTCCCCTCACTTGGGCTTCACAAGGCGGCTGGTGGTTACGGCGGCATTAAGATCTACAGCCGCCCTCGTATCCCCGTTCCTTTCCCTTTCCCTGCCGGAGATCACACCGTTCTTGCCGGAGACTGGTACAAGAAGGGCCACCAGAGACTACGACACATACTGGACATGGGTCGAAGCATTTCCAATCCCGATGGGCTTCTCATCAACGGACGCGGTTGGAATGGTTACACCTTTGACGTCCAACAAGGTATATATAGTACCTCTTCCTCTTTATATATATATATATTGTTATTGTTATTGTTATTGCTGACACTAGCTTCGATTGATTTGATTCTACAGGGAAAACATACAGATTCAGAATATCAAACGTCGGGTTGACAACATCTATCAACTTCCGAATCCAGGGACATACCATGAAACTGGTGGAGGTGGAAGGATCACACACCGTCCAGAACACCTACACTTCACTGGATCTCCACCTTGGACAGTCCGCCTCCGTGCTCGTCACCGCCAACCAGCCAGTCAAAGACTACTACGTTGTCGTTTCATCACGCTTCACACGCCATGTGCTCATGACAACCGCTGTCCTCCACTACAAGAACTCCAAGATCGGTGTCTCCGGTGCTCCCCCCGGTGGGCCCACCACCCAGATTGCATGGTCCCTCATGCAGGCCAGAACAATGAGATGGAACCTGACCGCGAGCGGACCCAGACCCAACCCACAGGGCTCGTACCATTACGGTATGATCAAGCCAAGCCGCACCATTGTTCTATCCAATTCGGCTCCTTGGATCAACGGGAAGCAAAGGTATGCTGTCAATGGGGTGTCGTTTGTTGCCGGAGACACCCCTTTGAAGCTAGCCGATTACTTCAATATTGGGGGAGTGTTTGGCATTGGAAGCATCCCTGACAAAACATCATCCAACGGAAACAACGCGTACCTTACAACATCTGTGATGCACGCTGATTTCCGGTCTTTTGCTGAGATTGTGTTCCAAAACTGGGAGGATAGTGTTCAATCATGGCACATCGACGGGTACTCCTTCTTTGTTGTCGGGATGGATGGGGGACAGTGGACGTCTGCGAGCAGATGGCGGTACAATCTGAGGGATACGGTTGCGCGTAGTACAGTTCAGGTGTACCCGAAGGCATGGACAGCAATCTATATCGCGCTGGACAACGTGGGGATGTGGAACATACGGTCGGAGAATTGGGTTCGGCAGTATCTGGGGCAACAGTTTTATCTTCGGGTCTACTCAGCGGCCCATTCCTGGAGGGACGAGCTGCCCATCCCCAAGAACGCACTCTTATGTGGCCGTGCCAAAGGCCGCCACACCAGACCCACCCTTTAATATAAAATGAGTATTTGTTGGAACCACTTGTTCCCCCTTGTATTTTCATTCAATTGTTGATTTCGTTTTATCAGAATCATTGTTTTTCTTCAATTACTATTAGGGTGTGATTTCAATGCACTCAACTAACAAAACATGATTATTGTCTAAAACAACCCAACCCAATGCAACATAATACTATTATTGCAGACTACCCAAATGTTCTTATAATTTGTGTTGTGTATATACAAAATTATCTTTTCAAGTACAGTCACATTAATTTTGAATAAGTGGTAGATAAATACACATTTTGCTCATCCTAAAACACAAACAATACATAATCTGATTACTATATGTATATGACTTTGGTTTCTTTTACCTATTATATACTCTCTTTATAACAGATCACACATACTTCTAGAAAGACAAGCTACACTAAGGAAAGTTGAATAAATTAAAATGAAAGATTAGGCACAGAATATCAGTTAGTGTGACAAGTTTTGCGTACGTCAAACAGTACCCCATTACTCAACAATATATGATGAGTATCAAATATGATCTATATAAAAAATTAATGATTTGGTGCTCTTTTCAAATCACAAACCACACGCCGGCACCTAATCATGCCGGAACCAATCTCTAATGGTAGGATGATACGATCCCGCGAGATCACACATTCTTGGATTTGGACACTATCTGTACTTAATTTCACTCTACTAAATTTCAGATTAATCAGAATTTAGATTCCAAGGTTCTATCGATTGGTTGCATTGCCGGGAATTAAATCGTAAAACCTATTTTCGCAAATCCAAATTTCAAGTTCAATCGGGAATTGTCGTCTTAGTTTCTGAAAATTTGGAAACTTTTAATCTATCGCACACCCATTTCAATCGCAATTTTAGGGAGTTCAAGTTCAATTTTTTTTTATCAATTTCTGAAATTTCAGTTCACTTAGGAACGTCCTTGAGTTTAATCGGAAGTTCAAAATCAGAAATCCAATCAAATTCCAAGAAGTTTAATCACCTTTGAAATCTGATTTTCACATGTCTGTTCGATCAATTTTCAAAGTTTGAAATTAGAAATGATTACCTCCCAAAATCAAAACCACTTGAAGGAAGACTGGTTTCATATCAAATTGCTGTAATTGATGCCATAGTTTTGGGATTGATGGGTGATGTTGCAACACTCAAGACTCAGATGGTTAGAGATGACTGTAACTTTGAAAAAACAGTTGACGTGGTGGTGAAGGACATAAAAGAGAAGGCATCTGATGGACAACCAAAGGAAAAGAAAGATAACACCAACCCGGTGTCTAAATTCTCCAAAAACCTTGTTCCACCTGAGCTAAATGATGTCCAAGATGGAACTTCAAAATATCTTGATGTGCATAATCCAATTCTGACACACACACATGATGTTTGATTTTGTTTCTCATGTCATGTGTTTTACCAGCTTCCATGTAGTGAACATATTGGTTCCGTTCTAACTGGGTGCTAATACCACAATTGCCTTGGTCGCGGCTTTTTTTTTCAAGTCATACACACAATTTCTCAAAGTCTTGGAAACGTCAATCTTGTAAAATGGACAACGAGTTAGGTGTGATCGATCAAAGAAACCTCCTCTTAGTCGCACCATATGGAATTACAAAGTGGGCTAGATTACTTATGAACCGGAGTTTCCTTCTAATTTATCTGTCCTCAATGTCTCTAGGCATAACCGCTCACATAAGTATTAAATTAGGGTTCATGTTCATTTGTGAGAAGTCGATGTTTTGTTTACAAAATTACGGTTCTAAACCTTGTAATTAGAGATACCCATTCTTGAATTCGGGTACTATATGTCCTTAATTTCAATTTAATCAGAGTTTAGATTTCAAGTGTCTAATGGTAGTATCTCGTGGGTAGAAGTTAAAACATCCCACAAGTCACCATAGACAAAGAATAAACCGGTGAACAAAAAAGGAGGGAATAACCGTCCGAACTAGTTGAAAATGACCATGTTAAGCCTCATATGCGTCATCACTGTACATAACATTAACGTAGTTAAACTATTTAAAGCTCCTTTTCTTAATATCAATCTAACCACTTGTAAATTTTGCATTCCCTCCAGTGCAGTTACTTTAAGAAAATATTCCTATAAGGTACTCATCCGCACCACATAGTGACACGCTAGAAAGAAATTCATACAAATGGTGTACACATCTTCAATATACATAGGTAGTCTAGAGTCTAGACCACCACAGACAAGAACAAGGAAAAGAAGTCAAATAAAATGCTTCAGATCATCACAATATCAATAAGAAGAGAATCGCCGCCTATTATTTCGTTTGTAGATAATTTGTAGTAAAAGTGCCGTAACTTTTTGCTTACAAGACTGGACTACGTAGATATTTAGGGAGAGTCGAAAGTTACAAGATCAGCTTCAATTTAGGAGTGGGGAGTCGCACTAACTTCACAGAGTAAAAATGTGAAATAAACTGCAAAAAAAAAGTAACCAAGAGTTTTTGGACGAAATTGTAGGAACACCATTCACAAAACAAGTATGAATACTTTATTAATATTATACTCATAATACAAATACAAAGCTCGACCCCGGACGCGGGCGCGTGGGGTGTGTGTGGTGCTTTGCACCATCCTGGTTGTCACAGAGTGTGAATTGTTTCATAAGAATACATTTTAAACTTAACTCCCACTTATAAACCAACAAAAGGTTTATCATTTAATCAAAGTGAGATTAAGCTTGTTAATCACAATATTAAATTTCTAGTACACACTTTTAAGCATTGATATCCAATTTATAATAGCTTCATTTTGGATTCGATTTGATTCGTTTAAATCCTTACACATGATAGATTATAAACTTGTTTAAAATAATTTAAATTCTAACACATTAATTATCTTTGGTCCAAAATTAATAACACATTTATAATTAAAATTCCAATAGAAATTGAATTTCATCTCAAGGAGTCAGTGGTTTGCTCAATTTGAACGACTCATAAATAAAAATAAAAAGAGGTTGATTGTGGATTATAACTCATTCAAGTCTTTTAGAGATTCAATCACGAGTAGTTCAAGGGACTACAACTTAACATGGGCATCCACTCCCCCTTAAATCTTAAATTACACATCTATTTTATTGTAATTGCATTTATCATTAAACCCTGAAAGGCGTGCCATGATGCACCTTTGTGTGGAGTCATGGTCCGAACGACCACACGTAAAGTTTGGCCATCTTCCCCACTTGCCCTACTCTGACACACGTTCCATTTGTTTAGTTGCCAAGACTCCATGAGCCATAAGCCCATGACCGGCACCCATGATTTCCATTATGTTGGGGAGTTTTTTATTTGCAAATCTGATTTCTTCAAGGACTGGAAGTTGATAAAGAATGAACACACCATATTCGCAACTACCACCATCCAAGCAATCACCTAAAACAAAAGATGCAAATTAGTAGAATGCTTTCTAGTAGACAATTCAATTCAGTGTAGTTCATTTGCTAAATATTCTATCATATGTTATATTTTTTTATGCTTAAATTATATTTTGTAAAAAAAAATATGCAACATTGAAAAACATAGCAAAAAAATTATAAACTAATAATGAGCCAATTTTTTATAAAGTATTTGGTGAAACTGAATTTGTCCTAGGCGATTTAATTTATTTTTAACGGTTAGCCAAAAATTTAAGTATATATGTATACAAGAAAAAAAAATACAAAGTGTTTTGGTTTTATATATGTTTTAGCCTTTTAGCTGTATTATGTATATACTTTTAAGAGTAAATTATCATTTTAGTCATGTAGTTTGAGCACTCTTGCCATTTTCATACAATTTTATATTCTCATTTGTGTCTTCGACATTTTAAAATTTTGCCATTACCATCAAATCCACTAAGTCCGTCTAAAAAAGACCGTCACATAGGGGTATTTTTGTCACAACACATTTTTTTAATCTTTTTTAGTCATTTCATTCATACAATGATACAAGGGACCTACGTGTATAATACAATTACATACATAAAGGGGGGGCAAAATGAAACAATTTTAGTTTATATAACCCATATATAATGTATACACATTATTATTTATGTTGATTTGGGTCTTAAAAGTTTAGGGCCCAAGAGAAATAACTCTTGTTAGCCTATCTATCCATGAAGTTCACAATATGATATGTTGTGTAACATGTTCAACAAGACTCGTGTCAAACAAGACAAGATCTGTAGACTGATCCATCGAGGCGTGAGGAGGTAAGAATACTAATACTGTGAGGAAACTCCTCCAGTCCGATCTTCGTCTCTGAAACCCTCGATGTGTCAAGTGATCCAATATTCTCAAATCGAGCCACAACAATGATTCATATTCTCTTCACTCTCATATTGACTGAGATGGCATTGATCGTGATTTTCGTTTTTAAAACACCTCTAAGGAAGCTTGTGATCATAGGTTTGGACAAGCTCAAGCGTGGTCGGGCCCCTATCGTTGTGAGGGCCGTTGGATCCACAATCTTCGTTGTCATGATGTCCAGTGTGTACAGCGTGATGCAGATCCGGAACAGAGGCGACGACGGAGATGGAGAACTTACTCCCACTGATCAGATTCTTGCTGCCAGACACCTTCTAGAAGCTTCTCTCATGGGTATCACTTTCATTTCATCATATAAATGTGCTTTTGGGCCTATTACTGTTATATATGTCTGATTGTCATCATTATGATTTAGGGTTCATTTCGTTATACTTTACTGCTTGATTGGGAAAGATTACCTTTACTAATTGAAGGTGTTTAGTAGTGTTAATTATTGAGGTGGCAACACCTGTGAAGTAGCTGCTTATGTGGCTCTGCTGCCTCTGCACATGTTACATTCTGTTGCAAATGTTAGTCATGTAGTGGGTCATGTTTTCGTATTCCTATGAGAATTTACTGGTAGTGGTTAGTTTGAGTCTTGTTTTTTCTTCAAGTATTTATGTTACTATTTCCTTCCTTTGTAATTTGCTACTTTTATGTCACACAAAACGAGCAGATTATATGGCTCACAAAGTGCTAGCAATTGTATGTGCTTCATAGTTCTACTTATCATTCCAGTTTTATCATTAATATCCCAATTTATTGATTTGGGGATTTTTTCTCCGTTGAAATTTTTCTAATTCAATCTGATTTTGGAATAAGGTTTTTTGGATTATTGTTGAGTAACACATACTTTAATTAACAGGAATAGGTTAGGTCAAGAATTTTTTATGTGAAGCTCTAATTAAGTTGTGATGAATTGTTTCAGGATTTTCGTTGTTTCTTGCACTAATGATAGACAGACTGCACCATTACATAAGAGAACTGCGTATAAGAAGAAAAAACATGGAAGCCATGAAGAAACAGAACCGGATAATTGAAAATGGGAATAATGGAAGTCAAGATGAAGTCAAAGCTCTAGAGAGTGAAGTATCTGCTCTCAAGGAAAGAATTAAACATCTTGAGTCTGAACTTGTGGAAAAGACAAAAGAAGCAAGCGATGCAGAAGATCATGCAACTGCATTGAAGAAACAGTCTCAAGGATTCCTTCTTGAGTCTGACCGTTTGCTTCAGGACAACCAAAACCTTAGAGCCCAACTGCATGCATCATAGTCGAACTCACTACTACAATTACAATTACAATACAATTACCTAATCTAATACATCTTTTTTTGTTTTGGTTTTTTTTTGTGTTTTCCTTCTATACTTGTTTGGTTTTGTGAAGTAGAAAGTTTTAGGTTAAGGGGAAAATACAGACTGGTTTGTACAAGGAATGATTTTGATACTTCATACAAATGAAAATTGAAGTTTACATTGATCAATTCTTACTTCTTAGTGATGTGCTGTCTTGTTTTTTTTTTGGTATGAAAGAATAAGATAATATCATCTGGGTTATAGTTTTCGATTTTTTTTGTGTTTCACAATTGACCGAGTAGTTGAACAGGTTGGGCTCCAACTCTAATAAACCCAAATGGGGCTGGCTCTTTATGGTTAAAGCCAACTTACCTTATATATATATAAGTGAGATCTCACATTCACATTTACCCCCCTCTCCCTACATATGTTGATACTACTTAATACTTATAGAGGAAGGATTGAATAAAAACCTATTTGGGTTGAGAAAACCATAAAAATTCCGTGGTTGCAGATGGCACATGTGCTTTTTGATTTGGATGGCTCTGTTATAGAGATGGCGGAGCTATCACCTCTGCCATCTCCAAGAACAGAGCTCCTCATTTCCGCTAATTTCTACAAGAGCGGGACACAACACCTCCGCTATCTCAAATGGCGGAGCTCCCTCCCCCTAGCCACAAATCCTCCAGGTCGATTGGAACCTCATGCCATCTCAGCCATCAGATATGGCAGATCACCTAGAAACAAAAATGTGATAAAATTTCACCTAGATAAATGTGGGAAGTTGACCCACCTAAAACGAAAAAACCATGATGGTGTGCGGGAGAACACCCATCATATCATGATGACGTGAGTAAAATATTCGTTCCAATTTTTATATATAAAGTCAACTTCGTATAGCGCCATTGATGAAAAAAACGTAACCAAATACTAAAATTCAGACTTACAAAAATCCAGTACGTTCAATATCAATAATTATGACAAGAAGGAATACAATTGTATTGGTGTGTATGATATAACAAAGTTGCAGCTACTTTTACAATATTACATGGATAACGAATGTAAATTCCTAGATATGAAAAAATGGTGATTAAATAAATTAAAAGAAGAAAAGAATTTTAATTCGATTTTGGAAAGTAATTAACGCGCGTGTTTTTGTTTTCATCGGATAATATTAATATTGCCGCCCATAATGGACGTGATTGCTGCAGCTAGGGCTGCGGGATCAGAAGTCATGATGGAGTTGGCAAATGGTGGTGCATGATGATAATGATTATTATTATTATTATTGTGTTGAATTAATCCGGAGTGAGGCAAAAACGGAGGCGGATGTGTGAGGTCTAATGTGATTGTTGGAAATGGGGATATGCTAATTGGTTGAATCGCGTGAGCCAAAACATTGGGGTTCATGTAATTATGATCTGTACTGGATATTGAACCCGATAGCAGCATGGTTGCTGCAGCAGCCGTTGTGGACGCCATTGCTACTGCAGCCGGCGGGAGAGGGTGGCTGTGGGTCCCCTCGTAGGTGGTTACCAAAACGGACTGATCATCCACCCATCTTTGAACTTGTTTCCGAACCGGGCATCCCACGGCCATTGTGCATCGATAGTATGCTCGTGGACACGGGTTCCCTTTCGCCATTTTCTGCCCGTATTTTCTCCATTGACATCCGTCGCTAATCTATAAATAAAATTAAATTAAATTAATTAACATACCAACCAAACCGATCGATCAATTTGTGTTTCAAATAATTACCATGGATGCTTCTGAACGTGCCCGAACTGAAACACGAACTTTACGCATGCTTGATTCCTTGTGTACACCGCCACCAACCATATTCTTTTCCATCAACTGTCTAGCCTCATTAGATCTCATTAATCCCTCTTCTTCTTGTTGCATCAGCCTCACAAATTCCATTTGCAACGCACTGTAATTCTTGCTAACTTCTAAATACATCTCTTTAAGCTTCAAGTTTTCCAGGTTCATTCTTTGTAATTCATTTTGCATTTTGGCTAACTGATCCAAAATTCATAAAACTATAAGCTAATCCTAAGACCATGCATTTGTATTAATTAATTTATGGCCGGATCAATAACATATATATATATATAAGCTAGCTTTCTTAAACCTGGCCAATCATTTTCTAAATGAAGCTGATAAATATATATCTATATATATATATATATATTAAACTCTCGCTCCTCTCTTGATAAGAATCGTATTTCGAGCCCAGTTTTTTAATTTATTTTATATAAAAATTTGTATACCATGCATAAAATTCGCAGAAACTTAATAACTAGCTAGTACTCATTTAATTAACACGTACTAAAAATCAGTTTATATATAGGTGCACTGATTTATGTAAATATGGATATAAGACTAATTAAAAGCTACTGGTCATCATAATGATCTTTGTAATAAACTTAATTGATATATATGCAAGATTTACATGTAATATATATATATATATATGACCATTTACCTTGATAGCATTTGGGTTTTCACCCCCAGTTGCTGAAATCCCATCATCCGTATGTGTAACCAGATTCAAACCCGTCTATTATATAAAATAACCATGATAAGCAAGCAAATAAAGAAATTAATTATAAAAAATAACTAACATGATCATCATTTCCATGAAACGTCGACTCCTTCTTGACAGCAGCAAGGTTGTGGTTGTTAGCATGATTTGTAAGAAGATCCATCTCCTTCATCGCAAACCGTGTCTTCTGGTTCAGTAACACCAATGGCTCAGAAGTATCTAATGTTGACCCCAAACTAAATTTCTCCATAAATCAAATCAAACAAAACAATATAATAGATCGTGTGTTAACTTCAAGAGTCTTTTAACGTTGGAAGCAAGGAGGGTATATATATATTTTATAGAAGAGACCAAATGTTTGACTTTTTTATTTGTGTTCAATACGTGTGTTTGTGAACTCAGGTTATGCCAAAAGTGCGTAAGGTCTTGCGTCATGAATTGTCCATACGTGGCAGTGCTGTGGCTTTCAGATGGAAGTTTCGTTTACAACAACTTCTATTAGACCAACTTTGACTCTATCTAATCTTGCTCCTAGTTTATCAACGTTAAGTTATTAATTGGTTTGAATACTTACTTAAGTCTTCTTTTAATGAATTCTTTTAACAAATTCTTTTAATTGTTTTCCGGCAGTTGACCAGCAACTTTCCGGCCGTTGACTATGCGTATTCCGGCGGTACACCATCTGTAACACGATGATTTTATAGATTTTATATTATCATTGTATTCTATGCTGAATTTAGGATCATTTGTGTAATCAGAATTTAAGTTTGAGCGACGATTTGAAAGTTATGCGCTAAACTGTATAACGTTCTGTAAGCTCAAAAACCCGACACCTCCTTTGGAAGTGAAACCAATGGGGTTAGATGCGGAACGGAAAATTATGAACGTATGCGAAAACCGCGCTCAAAACGGTTTCCTAACGAAGCGGGAAACGCGAAAACTGATAACCGAAAACACTGATCGGGACACGAAACGACACACCGGGCCACATGGCGCCTCGGGATCCATGCCTGGGACATGTGGCAACGCAGGGGAGCTGCTGGCATTCATGGGACACTTGTCAAAACAACCCAAAGAGTCAGCATGCGAGGTGTTGCGACGAGAAACCGCCACCACACCACCACGGCCACGCGTGGCGCGCAGGCCACCGGCCGGTGGTGGCGCATGGCGTGTGGGACCCCACTCGTGCCTATATAAAGCTTAGCTCGATTCCAGATCTTCTGCACCGCTCCCATCGACCAAAAACACACACACATCGTTCCGATCTTCTGTTCTAGTCGTGGTTATCACTCGGTGGATCCGATTCTCGCTTAGGACCAGTCAGCTAGCCAGGGTTCTCGAAGGTTATCCTCCTAGCTCTCTCTCACTCTCTCTCAACACTCTCAGGAGGTTAAGCTCAAGGAGTGTGGACTCTCTCTCCTCTCCTTCATCTTATTAGTTATCTCCTCGTCAGTTATCAAGTGAGTTCATAGCATTTGTAACACGATGATTTTATAGATTTTATATTATCATTGTATTCTACGCTGAATTTAGGATCATTTGAGTGTAATCAGAATTTCAGTTTGAGCGACGGTTTGAAAGCTACGCGTTAAACTGTATAACGTTCTGTAAGCTCAAAAACCCGACACCTCCTTTGGAAGTGAAACCAATGGGGTTAGATGCGGAACGGAAAA
>WOUH02000031.1:69944-80871 GCA_009936405.2 Stevia rebaudiana | reverse complement strand
CGAACCAAATCTATTAAATTTGGCCTAATTTATTAGTTTTTTTATTAATTGTGATTTTTTTTTAACTTGAATGTACGAGATAAAAAAAATTTTTGGAAGGAGGAGACCCCTAGCCCGGATGTCTAGATCCGCCACTGCCTAGAGAAACGTCTCAATGGCGAGGTCCATTTGTACGAAGAAGACTGTTTATGTATTTATAGGGAGACCATTGAAAGCTTATATTTAGACATCATATCACCACACGCACACACACCCTATTACTATTACTATTACTATTACTATTACTATTACTATTACTAATTTCATGGTTGAATTACAATTACTTAACACACTATTACTATTACTATTACTATTACTATTACTATTACTATTACTATTACTATTACTATTACTAATTTCATGGTTGAATTACAATTACTTAACACCACCTAAGCCAATGACAATGTGATGGAATCAGTTCGGGGTGAAACACCAGTTTTAGGTTTGAAAGAATATAGAGATAAAAAAAAAATAGTTGTGAATGGTTTTTAAATAAAAGAAGAAAAAATGAATGACGAGCCACTTAAACCATTAAGAGGAATGGAATCTCCATCTCTACTATTTTGCAGCTTCATCAGGTCTATAAATATAGGTTTATACTTTATAGTGTAAACAAGCCATTTCTATTTACATCTAGTATATGTATGATATGAATTCTGGTCAAGTCAAAAGGTGCATGGCCCCGTCTCTAGAGAACTTGCGAGCAAACAGAAAACAGCTCTCACACCACTCTGTTCGCCGTTCAGTCTCATAATACACATGTTTGATATCCTGCATACCAAACCATTATATGTATGTATGTTATAAAAAACAAAACAAAGTTGCTTTTGATTCCACTATAAAACCTAACCTTGATTCTTTTCATCTGTTGAGGGTTGGCAGTTGCATAATTATAGGTCACTGGATGCCAACTTTTGGTTTCCATGTTCGTGGCAGACTCGACCCATGAAGTGTATGTCACCGTTCTTCTTTCAACCTCTCCCTCAAGATCATTCATCTTCGAAAACAAACAAAATCATAAATCAAAATTAAAAAAAAAAAAAAAAAAAAAAAAAAAAAAAAAAAAAAAAACACTATCTCTATCTCCCTTACTGCAAGTAATGTGGCCACATAATGCTCATCAGGGATACAATTATGCTGCTTCTGAAGTTTCTGCACACTCAAACACAAACATAATTAATAATAAATAATTTACAAAAATCTACCCTACTGGTAGGTTTGATCCACAAAACCATAACTTACAAGATTCTGTCTTCCTTTACTGGCATCTAAGGGTGGACGTCTCTGCAAATCATTATACCAATCATTTCCTTTTCCTTTTCCTTTTGTAATAACAAATCAAAAACAAAACTAAGAAATCATTATACCTTACATAACTTTTTGAAAACTGGAAATACAACATCGTCATATGCCACAACTTTTGCATGCCTTCGAACTAAAGCAATCCACTGAAAAAGAAACCAATTAAACCACAAATGAATTATAATATAATATAATATCTGCTGCTGATTCAACCTGTGATCCTTTTCGCCATTTCCTCACTGGTATAACAGATGACATCCTAGGATTGTAGCGACCTTGTTTCGTATCCAGAAAGCTAAAAAATATTTTATCATCAAAGGTGGTTACTATTTATCAAAAACACTTTTAGCTTTAATGACTAATAAAAGCAGGAACCACACCTGTCCACAAAACTTGTCGAAGATCTCATCAGATAGTTGTAGATATAGCTGAAGTTGTAGAGGGGAACACAACTGTACAAAAAGGGAACAAAACTACAATGTAACTAACAAAATTAATAATTAAATGAACATCATCAAGTTACATGTACCTGTCTGATAAAAGAATAAATCTCTGGTTTGTTGGATTTTCAAGAGCAGCTCGGAGAAGCAATCTTTCAGCTTCAATCATACTGGATTCGCCCCAACCAACCTGCACGGAGACAATGCTATTTCTATTTCTATTTCTATTTCTTTAACAAAAATAGTATAAAAAGCCAAGTTTATATTTCATTACCTTAATGCTGTTGCTTAAATGGCGACCGTAAAAAAAGCTGGACCTTGTCGTGGTTTCATCGAATACAAAACCAGGTTCTGAATGAATATAAATCGAGAAATTGGCTGCATCACCATTCTGCATTTAAGTTGTTAACAATAATATGAACACCATTTCAGTCTTGATCAAGGCCTATAATCCCAATAGCTTAGCTTAGATGGATCAAGAAAAAAGAAAACTTTCAAACAACAATCTGAAAACAATTAGCAAATACCTTTAATTCTTATATGCCCTAATTTGTTTTTGTTTTCCATTAGCTATCTTATCTAATGTTTGATCAGATGATTGAAAAGACGCATAAACAAATGTTGTATAGAAAAGCAAAGCCGTACCTCGAAGAAGGTTTGCCAGAGGAAATCAAGGGGCAGATCCCGACGAACTAAAAACATGAAAGCAACTCGAGGGTTTCCTTCAAAAACAAAAACATCATCATCTTTCCAAACCGGAAGCCTTGTGGAAGTTTGTTGAATCCGTACAAGTGCAGTTAACAAGAAGATAAAGCACACAAGCTTCCAAATTAGCCACAAATTCAGACTTCTCCTCATATAGATCGATGCAGGAATAACGTGAGTGACATACAAACCGACCACCAAATATATACTTATATTCTATAGCTAATCACTACTGTAGCCTGTAGGTGATTTAAAAACCTTAATTAATAGTCAGTCAGGTTGTTTGGTTTCTAAATATCAAAGAATTTCACCTAAATTGTGTGTTTGATAAAACAACTAAAATGCAAGAAGGTAATTACGGAAAGATAGAATTACCCCCTATTTCGTCAACTCCCATCTCTATAATCATCGTCATCTTGATTTTTATATAATAACATCAACAAGTCTTTCATCTCAAATCGTTACTTTTGATAAAGAGTAGTCATTGCTGGATTTATAGTAATCGTTCAAGCATCTACTAATTTATCCATGACAATCCCATATTAATTGGTAATTTATTCATTGTTTTGTTCAAAACACAATAGTTCTAAACACATTAGAAATAGATTTCATCGTCAATTATTGAAATTTATAGACCCATGAATGGATATGGAACAGTGCTTGAATTGGAAAACAATGAATTAGTAGAGAGGCAAGGAATAAAAAAAAACTAATCATACATGACGTATGAATCAAACACTCACATTCATGTCAAATAATCACAGAGCTAACAAACACAGTTTCTAAATATTTTTTGAGGATGAACAAATTCCTGAAAATGAACATGAGGGCCACTTGAACGTGGAAGGATCTGCAAAATCATCGGATGAAAAATGTACAATGCATAGGGAAAAAGACCACAGTTCTCATGTGAGGGACAGTTTTAACCAAAAAAAGAAAAGAAGTTAATGGACTGAAATGGTTATCCACAAGGCATAATTTGTTAATAAAATTAGTTTACCGGTTAAAGCTCTCAAACCACAATGACTAAAATAGGTATTTACTCAAACAAATCAAAATGTATAGAAAAATAGTAATAGTGTTAAATTTGGTAACCTTGAATAGTATGTTTGGTAACGTATATATGAATATGATGTGTGTTAATACAATATAACATATTTACTACATTCATGGGTTATGGTTTTCCTCTCTTTGTCTTTTAGTGGGAATGATGACAGCGTCATCAGAAGCTTCATCATCATCCTTGAAAACAGGATGAACGTAAGCATTCTCAAGGTAGCCTTTCAGGTTTAGGCTCGGTTCCCTGGCTCGGTCAAGAGTGTCTTTATTCATGGCTTCCTGTAACGGGTATCTGACAAACGCAGGTTCGAACCGACCTTTGCAGTAGATATGGAACCCGATTGTGAGAACCGGAAGTGCAAGGAGAACCGGTGTGGAAGCAGCAGCGTGTTTTGTACTCAACAAACCCATCAAAAGTATCTGTGAAATGATCAATGCGGTGATCACACGTCCGTGAACGTCTGGCCAGAACGCCGCTCTGCTTTCGTATTTTGGGTTGTATACGTTTATTACCTGCAACGCAAACATCTTATTAAAATTAATATTGGCGTTTTGTTTTGTTTTGTTTACTTACCTGGTGGCGGTAGACGACAAATGCTAGACCGAAGAAAACCAAAATAAATGGGATTAAGAGGGGTGTGACGACGGCGTAAACAAGGCCGATGAGAAAATAGAACTGTATTTGAGGTTCTCCTGTGTTGAAACCGATGCTTCCCGGGTTCATAGCCCTTTCTCTGTCCCTTTCGGTTTTAACTAAGAAAAGATTCTTGAGATGGTAAATTACGAGATGCTTTAACCGCAAGATATCTCCGGCTGTACCACTCCACCCATCAACCATTATATATGTTATGAAGAAGCTTGCTTTCATCGGGATAGCCATGCCGATTATTTCAGGAATCCTAATGAAAACAAAAACAAAAACAAATCTTTTATTAATGCAAAAAAAGAAAAGCAGAGTTATTAATAGTTAGTTACTACTTATTTGCTGGCTGGTTGAGAAACGTATTAAGCTGCTCGAATGCAGCCCCTGCAATGATGCTACCGAGAAACACGTTAACGAATTTGAAAAGATAGTATCTGGAAGCACATCTCCTCTCGAGTCGTGAAATGCTGAGAAAGCCTTCAAATTTAGACATCACCATTAAGATTTTTGGTAGGAGCAGGAGGAAGATCTTCAACACGATCCCAGGTAGAAAGCCTTGGATGAATGACTTGATCAGCTTTCTGCATTAATTAAATTAAATTAAATTAGTAGAATGAATATGTATGTAATCTTACATGTTGAAGGAGGTACGTACGTAATCTTACATGTTGATTATGGGCTTAAGGAAGGGTACAGCCTTCTCGATGCCTTCAATGTTTGCAAGCGACTGAACGAACGCGATGGGGATCATGTAAAAGAAAGTGAGGAAAAAGAAGGCGACACCCATAATAACCTTGCGAACGGTGAGTGAGACGTAAGGAATAGCGAGGTTTTTCCAGTATACGTCGCGTGGCTCTGGGGCCCATTCTGTCAACCACAAAGTCGGGTTTCTAGCTTGTTGTGTCTGAGCACAAACAGCAGCTCCCCAACGACTCTTGAAGGACACAAATGCTACTGGCAAGATGGATTTCGGGTTATTCATAACATCTTTTCTCTCTTCTGCTATCTGTAATCCATAAATAAAATCATAATCACCCCTTGCAACTGCAAGCATACAACATGGATGATTACCTGGCTCGAAAGTTTCTCAATTTCAGTTTCATGATACTCGATGGCATCAACTTTCGCTCCCCAAAGTCCAAGAAATCCAGTCTGTGTGCATACATCGAGAGTTTCACACAAGAAAACCAAACAAAACGAGAAGCATATAAAAGAAGCTACCTTCATCATAGGTCGCTTTAACGGCTTTTTTGAGTACTTAATCTGGTAATAATCGAGCCAGTTTTGCTTCTTTTGTTTCTTCTTAACGAGCTTCGCAAGCTTGTTTGCATTACAAACAATCTGCAAATCATCTTTAATTATGATGTACGGTTGGTCTATAAATGATACATAGCACTCTGGGCATATATATATACCTGATGAGTGAGATAGTTGTCGTGATGGTTGACCAGAAAGAAGTTCTCAACAGTCTCGCTAACTGACTCATGGTCATCTGGTGGGACATTCTTCACAAGAACCTGTGAAAGACTCAAATGTTATTAAATTAAAAGGTGGCATAATAATATTAATAAATGAAATTACAGTAAACTGATCGGGGCGATGTTTTTCTGATTGGAGAAAGTAGAATCTCATATTTGCAACTGTCTCGTACTCTTTCTTCAGCATAAAGCACGTCCAGATCATAACAACGTATGCCATTGCCACATGTGCCCAAAACCTGCAAAATATAAAACATCAACCACCGGCCAAACAGAACCAGAAAGAAAGAGTCGATGCCTGGGAGACGCGTGTGGGATGTTTGATATAGACAGTTTATCAATCTGGCTATAAGTTTCTTTCGACTGCTCCAGAGTGTTGTTTGTCCAATTAACTGGTATCAATATACTCCATGTAAACAAGAATATGGGAACAAATATTTTTAACCTGAAGGCAACATCATTAATATGCAAGTTTGTAATAAAAACACGTACACCTAACATGTATTGTGTGTCTAGTAAGGAATTGATATAACATACCCCAGCAAGTAAATCCTCAAATACACAACCGAATCCAAACCCGCATGATCAATGAGCTCAGATTGCGGCATTGTTAGTGCATCCGGCACCCAATTAAGAAACTTTAAGTAGGATCGATAATCCAAATTCACAAACTTTCTTACAGATCCTGTAGGGCTTCTTCTTAAACCCTTGATATACCACTTTGAAAAGTAGACTCTATCGTTCACAGGTTGAAGCCGAAGAATAGCAAATGCTATTAGGAAAATGAGTGCAGTAATAATATTAATGGCTGCTGCAACACCGATATCCCCAATTGTAGCCATCTACGCTGCTTTTCAATCTTCCTGATAAATAACCAAATTGGAATCAAATAATCACTGCGAATTCTATATTTGTATCAATATTTTAGCAACAATATCCCATATCTGTCATAATTTTTTATTTATGATTTCAATCAGCATTACATGGTAAGACTATAAGAGAAACTGCTTACTCTTCAGGCTGATAATCGGAGCTCCCTTTGAAGAAACCCAACACGGGAAAGTGGAAATCCATGTTGACGATATAGAAGGAGAGAGAAAGCGAGAAACCCATTTGAGGGAGAGTTACAGAGATTGCTTCAGAGTTGAATGAAAGCTAAGAACATTTCCAGATTCTGTAAGCAGGGAAAATGCTAGACTTTGTATGCAAACAAGATCATTATTAAATCAATTTTGTTGCGACATGTAATTGGAGAATAAGGCATGAAAGGATGCGGTGGTTTTTTTTTTCGATTAATCACAATGGAATGGAATGATTTGGAAGAAATGAACGTGGAATTACAAATATGTGTTTTCCTCCTTTTTATTTTCGTAATTACATATTACCTCCTTGCACCTTCTGAAAGAGTTGCATATTGATCATGTTGAGAGTATTCCGTATTCGTAGTATATGAGTAAGCGTGATCTCTTCATTCTAATAAAAGAGTAATAATTCGTTACGTGTTATTCTTTATTAAATCATGTAGTACTTGTTATTTAATGATTGGATCATATTTTAAACAATTTGACAAACGTCATTCTTTTTTAAATAATTCATTTTCTCAAAAATAATTCATGCTTCTTTGTTTATCTTAAAATACGACAATTAAAGGTTTTAATATTAAAAAAGATCCCATCTTCTATTCCTAATTCCATAAATAAAACCTTCAACATTTCAATCGTAAATTAATTTTTCTCAAATGTAAAGTATAAATGTATAATTATTGTTTCTCTTCATATATGACAAAAGTCAGGCTAAACGAACCCTCATCTTACTTGGCGTACCTTACCCATAAAAATTTCAATTAAACTTGTCATATTTTACCCTTGCAAATTTCGGTTGAAAATTAACTACCTCAAGGAAAATAAAAAAAAGTGCAATCAAAAGGCATTCTATGAACAAATTCTTTTTCTAAACACTTTTTTTTAATTAATAAATTAAACATGCATAAAATAAATTTAAAAGTTTATGTAACGTTTTTTTTAAATATGTTTTCATAAAAGTTCTTGCAAATAGTTTTTTTAATAATGAATTTTTTTTCAAAAAAGTAGTGTATTTTTAAAATAGTGTTCTTTTAAAAACTATTTTTTTAGGTGAAAATATGTGTTGTCTAAAAATATTTTAAAAACTTAAAAAGCGTTCTAAAAAAAGTGAAAATAATATTTGTCTGGAAAGAGTTTTTCTGTACCTTACTACTATTTATCTTACTCATCTAACGTTAAGTTTTTGGTTTGTATCTTTTATAAGAAATAAATTTTTTTATAAGCTTTATAATTATGCATCGTTAATCACTACAACCGTTTAACATAAGGGTAATAACCTAGTAAATTAATGTAAAGTGCATCCGAGACCAAAAGTACAATTCTCAATTTCTCATGAGATGTAAATGGACAAAAAAATAATAATAAAAGACGAGATCTACATGCTTTTTGATCCTTCAGTACAATTCTCAATTTCTCATGAGATGTAAATGGAAAAAAAATAATAATAAAAGACGAGATCTACATGCTTTTTGATCCTTTAGTCACGGGCAATTTACAGCTCGTTCCCTCTCCAAGTTTAAACTTTATATATAAATAATTCGCCTTCTTTTATAATTTAATAATATAAAAATGACCCTTTAGTTAACATTTTTTTAGTAAACTGATTTCGGTTATTATATTATACTGGCTTAAAACTCACGTATTATACGAGGTTACATAATAACAGGTTAATAGTTAAAATATTTATCAATAAATCATTGCATATAAATATTTACACTCAAAACAAATAAATATCTGACACTCTTATGAGTATAAGTTATCGTTTGAGGTTTTAAAATTATTTATTATAAACTTTTGAAATATAAATTCTTTAAATTTAGTTGGTAATTATACAAATTAAAGAAAAAGTCAAATTTTCATAGGAATTTTCGTCTATGAAATTTTCAAGGCTTAATAGTTTCAGACCACCCTTAACAGTTTTCGTCATTACGTTTCAAGTATTAACAGTTTTCGTCATTAAACACTTAACATAAAACTATTAAGACTTGAAATAATAGGGTCGAAAACTGTTAAACTTTAAACGTTAGGGACAAATATTTTAAAACTTGAAACGTTAGGGATAAATATTGTTAAGACTTGAAACGTTATGGATAGTTTCTGTTAACAACGGACTGAAACTGTTAAGTATTACAAAGCTCGAAGATAAAATATATAGTTTACTCTTTTAAATATATATAAGATAAACACTCAATTGGATTATAATAAATTTGAAAGATTTTAAAATTTAAATTTATTGTGTAATTTAAGATGAAATAAAAAAAGGAAAATTGGATTTTAATAATCCATACTTTGATGGGTTTGCCGTTGTCAGTCTCACCTTCAAACTTGTCCCCCAACAGTCCATACTTTCGACATATTTTCCTGCACGAGACCCCCGTCAAATATACATTAACGCCGTTAAGATTCCGGTCAAACGTTAGCTTTCGTCCCTAACGTTTCAAGTCTTAACATATTTTGTTAAAGGTTAAATGATGAAAATTGTTGAGACTTGAAACATTAGAGACGAAACTACTACGGGTGGACTGAAATTGTTAAGTCTTGCAAATCTCATAAGTGAAAAATGTAGTTTACTCTATTAAAATTTTAAAACCACAAACTATCATTTATAGTCATATAAGTGTTAAACATTTATTTGTTTTGTAGGTTCACATGGTAGCTTAATATATATATACAATGATTCAACGGTAAAAAAATAAGTTTTGATTATGTAACCCGATTTTAAGTTAGTTGTTATATATGTTCGTTTTGGAACGATTTTTCCTATGAGGAGAAACATTAACTATTTTTATGTTATAGTTACGTACTTAATCTATATATACATAGAAGACATGTTCGGGGTGAAACTAATTTTATACAGTTAAAAAAAAAAACTTAATATGGAACAATATTATGCTCGTTTTAAAATAAAAAAAACGTTTTTTTTTTTTATTATGTAATTTTTTTACGATCTTATGTAAAAGATATGAATATTTTAAAAAAGTGGGAGCTTTAAAAAAAGTCTATAAAGGTGATCACTATCAAAATACCATACAACAAATTTTCCACCTATGATTTAATCTCAACCCTTAACTATTGATCTAATGGTTTTAAACCTTTGTTACCTTTTATTGTAAAGTCATTTTCTTACATTAACTCAAACATATATATGCATATAATAAAAGACTTAAATTTGTGACACGTTATGCGACATGACATATGTCACACCCTCTCGAAACGATCAACGGGCTGCGAAAGCGACTTGAGTTCGGGGGTGCAATCATGACCGGGTCAAAAGCACAAGATTACATAAAGAGAAATACATGTCTTATATATCAAAATACGGCAAGTTCCACAAAATACAACATGTTCACAAAACACATACATGCTTGATAATAGTACAGTTTGAAGACTAATCAAAATAACATGCAATTCAAAAGACAAGTATCAAAACATAGTCTTCACGATGTACTTCTACCAAATAAGTCATAGCATACCCTTCTTAAATTCCACCTGAAAAATGTTTAATTTTGAAAGGTCAACATAAAGTTGGTGAGTACGTAACAATGATTCGATAAAATGCTCTTTGCCCTGTCAATATACGCACTATATACAAGTACAATAGTAAATTACATAAAGACCGCAACCAAGCCTGGTGACAGAATTTTAAATTATAGAATGTAGCCCATAATATGCCCCGTGGTAATGCCTAGCAGCGCAAAACCTGTATTTCTGTTTCTTATGGTAATAATCATCCGCCATAGGGGAGACGCGATCCTCCCAACGAACGGGGTTGTCAATCCTAATAGTACTATCGATATTACCACTCGACCCATACCGTGGGTTAACTGGTTGTGTTTCTGTGACAACACACAAAATCCGGAAAATATTCTCCGACATTGAACGTACATTCATACATGCTATATATACGTGAACTACTATCTATATTCTTAAAACCTTTATGAACTATTTTTTTTTAAACCACGATGATTTATAAACCGTTCAATCCAAAATAAATTACCATTTGAACAAGTAAATAACACAATGATCATTGAACCTCAATTCATTCAAAGAGCAAATAGTGCATTTCATTTTGTTCATCCAAAGAGCAAATAGTGCATTTCAATTTGTTCATTCAAAGAGCAAATAGTGCATTTCATTTTGTTCATCCAAAGAGCAAATAGTGCATTTCATTTTGTTCAT